>WJFB01001919.1:0-24405 GCA_009870185.1 Pygmarrhopalites habei
TGAAAGTGCCTTTACCCGAAATAAAATAGGAAAAACTTTTTCACCCATCACCAAAGAGAGAGGAGAAGAGAGGTAATAACTACTTTATGCTAAGAACCATTAGGATTTTTCTTCTTGCGCAATAACCATGAAAATGATGCAAATCTTGTGTGTGAAGACTTGTAAAAAATTGCTACATTAGGCTGGCCTCAAACCCCATCTTTCCATTTTGCATTTCCGTCCATAAATTAATAATGGAGTTCCTTGTGAATTTGCCCGGCAAGTCAAGGTGAGATGTGCACACTGCAAAGGTCAACTCATAATTACAATGAAGTGTGCTTTCTCCCCTTCAAAAGAGAGAGAAGACAATATGAGTGAGGTCAGGTTGTCTATTCATAAAATTTTGATTCGAGAAATACATGACTGCATATTTTCATTCAAATTTCCTTCCCTTTCCTCTATTGAATTTTTAAATGCCCCTTAATTGAAGAGTTGTGTCGAAGAAGATAGACTTTAATGGGAATAGATTGTAAACTTTTGTGTTCAACATCTCCGGGCACACTTTGTGAGGACATGCTGGAGAGAGAGAAAGTCAATTATGGTTTGTCTCTTTAAATTTTCACAGGCTCTGACTACTCCTCGAAAGTGTGGGGAAAGCAAGTAGTCCGGATTTTTTTTCTCTTTCTGCACAGCTTATAATTCTTGGCCTTAGTGTATTTGTTTGTACACTCATTGAGTGGATTGGAGGTTGCTGGTTAGCGCCTTGTCGACTCCAACTAAGTCTCCATTGCTTTCACTCACTCTCTCTCTCTCTCTCTAGTTCTCGACCACTTGACAATTTCGGACGAAATAGTGGAGAGAGTAATGGAGAGAGTTCAAACTGATCCGTACGAGGAGAGTGAGAGAGTCAATGGCTATATAGAGCGGGGAATATTGAGCTAGTTCCAGTTTGGTTATCTGTATAATGCAATTTTAGTGCTGGCCAAGTACACACACATACTTTCTCTCTGCTTCAGTCTGAAGATTTTGCTGGGCTTCTGAGTCCCCGACTGATGTGGACGTAATGATGCTTCGACCAGAACAGTAGAGAGAGAGATAGAAAGTGGGAAGGAAGTGTGTGTTTGTGTGTACGGGAGATGGAAGATAAAATGGGAAGGAGTGAGAGAGAAAGTAGATTGCATTAAGAATGTAAACAGGGATGAAATTTGTGACCGGGAGGGAGAAGCCATGCGGCCTCTATGAAACCTACATAAATGTTTACAAGTTTACGACTTGAAGCTCTGCACTTCTCATTCCTACTCCTTTTTACTCTCCTTTTCCCCCGACTTTCCCTTGAAGGAATAAACAAAGGGGAGAGTACATAGCGGGCGGACCACAGTGTGAATGTGAAAGAGGAGAAGAAGAGCGAGTGATTAGACGACTGTGTGGCAGAATGACTATGTGCTTTTATGACTGTGGTCCATTTTTCCGTGTCCTCTCCTCCCCTTCTTTTCTTTCGTGAGCTGTGCTCGAGTCGAAAGTCACGGTGAAAATGAGAAGACAATATTAAAAGAGGAGACAAAGACCCACAAAGATACACATGTACACATTTCTCCACGCCAAATTTCTCACAATTTGAACCAAGTCCCCTTCCGCCCTGTTTGTCTGGGGAAAGTGTACAATTACCAAAGAACCGGAACAATGGAAGAGGGAGCAAGTTTAAGAAGACTGTGTGAGGTACTCGAGGAAAGCTTTCTTCCCTGGTAACTCCTAGGATTGGGGTAATAGACGGCTCGTGACAAAATTAGGAGTGTGGGACTTGGATGGGACCAGACGCCTTGTTAGCAACTGTAATTTCAGTTTGGAGAAAGTTACAAAATGCAAACAAAAATAATTTGTTCTCTTTTCCTTTCGTTCTCCTCGAACCTCCTTTTTCCTTAATAATTTTACCAAAGTCTCAATGGCCGTGTTTACGCAGACACACATGGAAAATAGAAAGGAAACAAAATATAAGTCAGCAGCCTCCCTCCTGTCACTTTCACTTTGACTTTTCCCCTTTCCCCGTCAAGGAGGGGATTGCGTATTTGTTTTTCGATGCGTGTGTGGACCTGTAACTTCCGAGAGTCCCCCTGCATAATATATGACACTCTTCCTTTCAGACTGAGATCTAAGGATCCCGATCGGAGAAAAAAGGGCAGCGTGTTTGAGGCTGGGATATTCTAGGAGGAAAGAGAAGTAGGGAAAAAATGTTTAAGCATGCTGAGTGTCCATGTTTGTTATGTTTAGGAGAAGGTAATTGATCTCTCTCTTTCTCTCAATCCCCAGGACTCTCATGAAACAAGAGGGGGAGAGGGAGACCTTTGATCTGTACTAATGAATAGCCCCTTTTATTACTGGACCAAGGGCGGCCAGCCGCACTATTACGCTAGACAACGACGATGACTTCTCTCCTCCTCTGCTGCGGCTGTTGGTGGGGAATGGATGGATCAGTGGGGTATACTTTTATTAGCTCAGCAAGTATAAAGCCTTGCTTTTCGAAACGTGTCCTGTCTCTCTCGCAGAGTCTCACTCCATCCTCCCCAACCCATTGTGTTGTACATTACCCAATCACCAAAGAAAAGGGGAAACCCCGTTATATAAATATGTATCGTCCTCCTCCCCCTCGTTCACACACACGTACACACACAGAATTGGCAACAAGGACATTCTCGTCACTGAGATAGATTGATAGGTAGAAATTAATCTTCACTCGGAACCACGGCAAACCCAACATGGCACAACACACACACAATGCAAGGAAGGAGAGAAAAGCCAAGAGGAGAAGAAAATAAGGATTCCCAGACTTTGTAAATGCACTCTGTAACTTTCTCTCTTCGTCACTCTCTTTCTCTGTCCACACACACACATTCCTCCATTTACTTTGAGAATCTTCTTTCTTTCCTCACTTTTACTATTAGCGAGTTGCTTAGAGCTGGTCATCCAAGTTCAATTCTGTAGCCCAGAGAACACTCACACACATTACACAACACACACACGCGCACACACACACATGCACACACTGAGAAAGTGGCGGAGGGAGGAATACCTCTTTTCTTCTTTAATTCTCTCGCTCTCGACTTTTATTTCCCTTGTACAGCCTGACAGTCCTCCATCCATATAGAAATTTATTGAATGGTTTCAAAATGACCGCCCGACACACAACTCCCTTTCTCCTTCTATTATCACTTTCACTTTGGAGAGAGAGAAAGGGCCACATGTGTCTACTTCCTACACACACAACACACCCAGCAACGGCATTACTTTTCAGGGCTGGGAGAAAATCTCATTGCCTTGATTTTGACTTTCTTCTTCCTCTTTCTCCTACCGTTGTAGACTTCCACTTTCACTTCCTGCCCTCTCAAGCCTTGAATTGTTTGTAAATGTACGGAGTAAGTCTACACACTACTTTTCCCACACTCCATTCATCCCATCTCCCAGGCACCCGTCCCCTTCTCCCTTCACTTATTTATATGTGTAAGAACGCACTCTCTAAAACTCATTTATAAGCTCAGCTTGAGCTCTCCTCCCCTTCCTCTTCCTCCCCAGCTTGTCTCTGCTCGTCCAAGCGCCCTATTTCATTTCCGGTTCACTCTCCGACTTTCGAACAAATCTTACTGTTTTGTGGGCCTCCCTCCTTAAATTCCTCGAGCTCAAAATCAGGATTTGTTTCGTGTATCCTCCCCTCTCCTTATGAATCCACGGCTCATGTAATATCAAACAAAACCCTTTTTGTTCTACCGTGAATTCTTTCTGTTCCGTTCTTTATTAATACCCTTTGTAATATTAATATAAAGTCCGGGAGTCACATGTTGAATTTTTTCTAAAGCAAAGGGAACGAGTCTAATCTGGAAATTCCAGGCTCAGTCCCTGTGAAAAGTTTATTTTTAAAATTTATGTGATCCAAAGGACCATTCCGTCGCAATTAATTGCAAAGTAATACTTTTTAAGCAGCCGCCTGACACTCCACTTTCTTCATGGGAGAGGAGTAGGAAATAGAGAAATTAAAAAAAACTTTCTTTTCCACTCCTTCTCTCTCAATCTAATTGAACAATTAGATGGCCCATATCCACACACACCCTCCATCCCTTCATTGCGTGTTGGGCCCACATAGGGAAAGATAGATGGAGGGGGACAGATGAGGAAGGAGAAAAGAGTAACGACGACGACGATGGGGACAATGGGTGCAAGCTTGCATGCAACGTCCGCATTATTTTATTACGCGTTGGGTCTCCTGTACTGAAATTTCGAGAGCTGTGGATGGAGCAGTGAAAGAGAAGGGAAGACGAGTCGAGATGAAGATGCATTAAGGTAATTTTGCCAAGGTGCTAGTGGTTATTGATAGCAAAGGGAAGATTAGAACCCTCTTCCCTCCCCCCTTTACGCAGACACACACACATACATGTCTATAAGCAAACTCCATTAGAGCCAGACTCTGCCGAGGGAAATTGGGTTGTATGTATGGAGTAAATGAGTGGCCATTATACATTACAAAGAGAGAGTGAGAGTTGTGAAGGGACAAACAGGGAGGGAGCTTTCTCTCAGATCCCAAGATTTCTTCCTTTCTCTCACTCTCTCTTGCCTCCCTGGGAAGATTTGATTCGGTGGAGGATTGTGTGCCAGATTTCAATAAAATACATCTGCTCTCTCTCTCCTCTCTCCATCACACGAGTCACACACACACACACATAGAAGCATCAGAGGCAGAGTCGCAATTAAATTGTGATTATGCTTTCTTCCATGTCTGTCTTCGCCGGGACTTTCCCTTCAGATTAATAGAACTTATGGGCGAGAGGAAGGAGGAATGGAAATGGGAACAGCCATACAGACCAATCTCCATGTCTTTCTCTCTCCCTTCCAAGTTTTGCTTTCTCCGGGGGAAATGGAAATTCTGTTTTGATGGGCCATACAGCAAAATTGATAATATGAAGGGGGGGTCCATTTATTGTACACTGCATTGCTTTTGTGGTCGACAGAGTTGTGAATCAAAAATCTAAATTAGTCATGCATAGCAAATTTTTATGACTGGAAATTGTGGGCAAAAAACTTTAGGGGGATATTTTCCCCATTTTGCAGAAATGATGATGTATGGTTTTTCTTTTGGGCTGATATTAACGTCCACCAGAGTTTCCTGTGCTAATCTTTTTTGTATGCTATTTTTTGCAGGGAGGGAATGTGTGTGACCCGGGAGAGGGGAAGAGGGGGGAAAAAGTTTCACGTCCGTGACGGGTCGTCCTTTGGATCTCGTCACGTGGCCCTGCGTCAGTTATCATTTACACCAATTTCCTTCCTCCCTCCTTTCGTACGAGAGGAGGGGACATTAGGAGGGAAAGTCCAATAAAGGACAGACCACTTGACCATCCATGACAACAATACACGGAGTCTCCGGGTCTCTTTCCAATCACACAAACATACACACACCAGGGGAAAGTAATTCAGTGCCAGGGCTACAGCTGAGTGATTTTTTTGCCAGTTTTTTCACATTACATTGGTAAAGGGGACTCTAACTGCCATTTATCGGGTTGCCAGATGTGAATGGAGATTTTTATCGGTCCATGACCGTGTTCCATGTCTCATTCTATTTTTTTCCTTCACATGCACTGGTCAGAGGAACGAGGAGGAAAAACTTGACAGGGTAAAAGGGGAATGGGCCTCATTGTGAACACGCGAGGAATAAACACAGACCCCAGACTATCCTTCAGTGATTTTGAAGGCTATCATTTGTCAATGATTGTTTGTTATTTATTTTGCAAATTACTTTCTCCTTTTGCATAATTCCCACAGTAAATGATTTTTGCATTTGAAATTAATTTACGCACTACTTTGTTACTTAAAAAATTCACGTATTTATGAAACTTCATTACCCTCATAATCTACTTTCATATTTTCCAGGCCATTCCTAATTTTTTTGACAAATCAAATCACCCGCCATATTTTTTCCCCGAATTCGTTTGATCCATTAAATTGGCTCGAAGAGTATCCAAATTTAATCATTTTTTTATTTACCTAAAAAGCATACCGGAGGAATAGCAACAGCTCCGACTCTTCATGAGTTATTCCCTTGACAAATTGTCTAGGGAATGGAATGGAGGAAAAAAGCTAATTTACTCTAAAGAGCCAAGGAGGAGGAGAAAGCGAGTCTCTGAGGCATTCAAGGAATTTTTGCGCACTGTCAATGCCAATGTCAAACAGTCCATGTGTGTGTGTGTGCCTGTGTGGAGGGGATGACAGGTTCAAAGGTAAAAATCCATTTTGAGCCCACTGACAAGATGAAAATCAAATAAACTCTCCAATTTGCCTTCTCCTAGGCTTTTCTCTCTGCCATTGCATGGCCGGTTGGAAAAGTAAGGAGAAAAGTCATAAATAATTTAAGACTCCATACTCTCTGAGTCTGCATTTCTCCTTGTTTATCTCCAATCTGCAAAGTACATATCAAAGGAGAACACCATCCCCACCCACACCTCCTCCCCCTCCTCTTGTACGACTCGACAAAAATATTTTCATACACAATTCATTGGAGTTTCTCTTTTCCCCCGTCCCAGTTCATGCATGTAAGTGAGCGTATCAAATGCCCATTTTTTAGATGGAGGAAGCCATGCATGCGTGCGGGGAGGGTGAGGAAACTCATGCAACTCGAGTGAAGGTGTTTCGGAGGGGAGACGAGAAAGAAATATTGTCCAAATAAACACAAAGTACTGTCGTAAAGTGGCTGTGTGCAGACTTGAGAGGGACATGGACACACACACCCACATCTCCATGTGTTGTGTGTTATGATTGGATATTTCGGAAGGGGAGGGGAAAACCTCAAAGTAGACAGGGATGAGGGGAAGGTGAAAGCTCGTGCACTCACATCCACTTTCTACATGCAGTACAATGTAGTCGAATGTAGATGTGTGTTGGAGGGAGTTGGTCGAAATTTGCCGCTACTTTTGAGTCTGCTGCTGCTGTAAAAAAAGTCGGGTGGTTGGAATTTCCCGGACAGAATTTGGGCCATTTCGCTGTAGGTCGAGGGTGTGTAACTGTGTAGGTACATGTGTGTGTGTGGAGTCAGCATGTGAATTTCTTGGGATTTTTTGAGTTGGTGTGTGTGTTCATGGGAGAGAGACGTTTGACATGGAAAGTGTGTCTAGTTCCATTTCCCCTGTTTTGTATGTTTAAGGAGGACCTGCTGCTGCACAGCCCAGTTTTCTGGTGGGTGGAATTTGTGAAGGCAGGGAAATTTTTGGGAGGGAAAGAAATGGAGAGCTGGCCTTGCGAGTGTATGCGGTGGTCGAATGTAAATTGCAGTGCAATGCACGAGAGAAAGAGAGAGTGGAGGGGGGAGGAGGTGGTGGGGGGAAAGAAAGCTTTCACATTCATACATTATGCTTTACATTCTTTTCTGGATACTAATGTCCTTTTTACATCCTTGCAACCATTAGACTATTTGCTCAGACATGCCATCCTGCCTCTCTCTTTAATGTACAAGCTAATGATGTACTGCTGCTCGGTTCTCCCTTCATTTTTTTATGGCCCACTGTACATGCCCATTCCTGTGTGTGTGCGTCCCACTGTCTTGCACTCCATCCCATTCCGGGTGTACACCACTTTTATGTATTGTGTTCTCTCCTCCGTTGTATGTACACACGCATTACCCGTGAAGGAAAAATTGAGGGTTTTTTGTGTGGGACCGAGAGAGCAAACTTTACGCATTTTACTCATGTTTCCATTTGTGCGTGAAATGATATAAACCTTTCGGATGTCTCATGTCTTCATGTTCCCTAATGAATCCTTTTGGAATCAACAGCCGCCACCGCCGTCCCTGCCCTTCTCCTCCCCGACCCGCGTGTGTGTGCGGTGGCTCCTCCACTATAATGTTTTTATTTGGAAAAATCTACCGCAAAACTTTCCCTTCCACTTTCTCCCTCCTTCTTACTTGACTCTCCTCCCTCCCTCCACACGGCTGTCATTAAGCCGAAGTTGGTGAGTACAAGTCGAACAGTGTGTGTCGAAGAGTGAAGTGGTCACACGAGCACACACACACACCGAAATGGGTGCATGTCAAATGTGCGGGGCTTTTTGGAGGGTGGAGGCAGTGGGGGGCTTTCAACGGGAATCAACGTGAAATTTGTTGTTTTAGTTGAATTTGCAGGAGTAAACTATTTCTCCATTAAGTCCTCCGCGTGTGAGCGATAGACTGAGGAGGGTGGTTCCCCCACCCTTTCCTTGTCGGTCTTTTAGCCCCATTAGAGGGCGAAGGGCAGGATGGGCCGTGCTCGACTACTCTCCACTCCATCCCTGGAACATATAATAACACACACACAAAGTGTATGTATCATGTAATGGGATTACACAACTCATTAAAAATCATTAGCTTGTTTTTTTTCCTCCAGTTAAATGGGACAACTAAATTATCCTCCTGATTCCCCCGGAGCCCTGAGCCTCGTGTGATGTAAAGTGGTCCCCCCTCACGGACTTTCTCCTCCTCCTCTGAAAAGGAGAGTGGGCGTAATGACAGCGAAGGGAGGGGAAAGGAGGAAGGTGGTGGGACGTAAAAAAGTAGCCCTCGCGACTTTCCTCCGAAGACAGAAGAGAGAGTAGGTATTAAAATGCTCAGATGCACTACATTTCAGAGGCTATTAATATAAATTGGCTCAAGGCTTTTAACTGTAATGTGGTTGTCCTACAGAGGAGGGAGTCGCTGAGTGGAGGGAGGGGAAAACGTGCTCATACATGCTGGGACCATCCGAGTTGTCTGGATCCAAAATTCATGTAATGTAAAATTGAGAAAGAGAGAGAGAGAAAGTCGACAGTACACGATTATATATGTAAGGGAGAGAGAGATAGCATGTACGGATGTACATTTACATGGACTCACGTCCCTCTCTCTCAACAGAGAAAGAGAAAGTTCGCAGACGGAAATCTAATATAAAATGTGTAAGAGTCAAAATGTAAGTGAGAGTTTCCATTTTCAGTCCACGTTGCTCCCCTCCTTTCACTGTGTGTGTGTGTGTGTGAAGAGTTGGAGCCAGTGACAGTTATAAGCTGTCCATTTAATTACTATTTATTTAACAGCACAGACCTACTTACACCCCAGCCATTAGTGTATTAACCATCTTTAATTTCTCCTTTTAATAGTTAATAGTCACTTCTTTCGAGTGGAGTACTTCTGTCCCCCTTCCTACTAATTTTGCATGTCATTATTCTGCACAATTTCCCGTGCACTCTCTGCTCCCCCCTTTATATAATTTTTTATTCAAATTCCACGGAATTTCCTGCCCTACCCAGATGAAAGCCACCCTTTCTCTCTCTTTCTTTTTTATATTTATGGCATGTAAAATTTCTTTTTCAAATTCCCTTTTGCACTTTCGTGACGGGGCGTCGGGGATGGCGGAATGGGAAGGAGAGTGACTTTGAGAGAGAAAACGGCAATAAATAATCGGTGTGCAATTGTGTAAACGAGTGACGTCACACGAGGTTCATCCATCAAATTGTGTCGAACCCATCCTCCGTCACTCGAGTTTCAAGAGAGACGTGTGTGTGTATGTGTGTGCTGGTGGATGGAGGTGGCGTGAAGCTCATGAATTATGCGCGGACTATTTGCGAGGAGGAGAGAACTTTATTATATAATCGGATGCAAACGAATAAAATAATATGCGGACGGAAGAGAGACAGTCGGGTAGGACACGATAAACTGATGCAAATTGACATTGTGCAGAAACGCACACACACAAACTACACCGAGAAGGTTGATGGGGCGATAGCTTCTTCGTGATGGATTTGCTCATAAATAATTCCTCACACGACATGAGCAACATTAAATACTTAATGCCCTCTTCCCGACCATTGTCCGGCTAAAACGTGCTTGGCACGTCCCAACTTGGAACTCTCCAGAAGCAACAACTGCGACAAATTTCTTTTCTACTCTCAAATTAAAAGTGTTCGCAAATTAAAATCCCTGATTCAAAATAATGAACATGGATATATCCCGTCAAATTAAATGAGCTTGTTTGATGACGTTGAACTTCAAATTTGAAGTAATTGAAATAAATGTTTTAAAAATGTGTTGAATATCAAAAGTTAAAAATTTGAAGAATGTCATTCAAATCGTGTGAATAGAAAAAAATAAAGAACAAGTATTTCTGATCCACGTAGCTTTGTCCTCCAAGAACATTGGCTTGGATTTGAGAGAGTCGATATGGACGGATTCGCACACACACACGTGTAAGTGGAATACATGGCGTAGTGTAAAGTGTAGTATGGGTGTGTGGCCAATTAATGGCTATCTCCTCCACGCTCCTCTCCCCTTCCAAACTTTGAGGGGACGGACAACCATGGTCGGGCAGAGGTCCATTTCACAACTACACTCCCCTCACGAGCCACTCTATATAAAACTGTGTATAAAAGCAATGCATTTTTGTGTCGAATTCCATTTTCTCATTTTTATGAATGCGTGTAAAAAACACAATATAGCTGTACGCATGCAAGCGAGAGAGAGTTGAGGAGACAATCTGTGAAATTCCTGACATTCCCTGCATATTCCCCGAATTATTCCCGCAGTCTCAATCTTTCTCTCATATTTTGTTCCCCACTCCTCTGCCAAGTCGACTGCATCGAATTCTATTATTATGACGTTTCTACACCCCCACCCAAGAATACTCACTCTCAGCAAGAGGGTACGGTGTGTGTGTGTGTGTGGAGAGAGTGAAAGGTAAGGAAATTATAGTCATTGAGACATTAGCAGGGTTCGGAAGTGGGTTTTTGGTGAGTTGGGTTTTTGGTCAAAAACCCACCCAATTTTCAGAGGTGGATTTTTGGGCTTTTCCTATCCAATAAATTGGGTTTTTCAATATTTCATGAAGGGTTTTTGGTGTTTTGAGGTCGACATTATTCTAAAGTCCAAAGTTCGCAAAAACGAAGTTACTCACCCATCCTACACATTATCCATCATATATATTAAGGTTATAGCAAAAACCCAAAATTAGCAAAAACCCAAAACCCAGGAAAAACCCGGGGGGTTTTTGGGAACCCTGGACATTAGGCCCACAATTGAGTTTTGAAAATTTCCATATTTTGCTCCTCCATCATGATTCCTGTGAGAGGAGTATATTGAAGAGGGAGGTTTGTGAGGGGAGGTGATTTTATTTTTTTCCCCTCGACCAACAAACAGAGAGAGAAAGGCATGAGATTGGGAGACTCGTTAAATTTAATGACAAGGTAGTAGGTTTCGCCCAATTAATACATCAAATTATGTCATTCGCTTCAACAAAACCCACCATCAGCCCCCCACCCCCTCTTTTACAACTGTCAATTATTCCTTCCCTCCAGTACAATGTCACTCTGTTGCTCGGCTTCTGCTCCTGCCTGGTTGTATGTGTGTGTGTTTGTGCTGGGCAGACTCCCCTGCATTTCATTTAAATTCAATTAGACGAGCAAACAGGAACAATCTATCTGATCCACTTGGATTCCCGCACAAAATTCTTATAATTACGCCTCCTCCCTCCATTTTTCCTCATCCTCCGTCCGTACGAGGCACACTGTCATCAATTATGCATGTGCATAATTATTGCACAATCATTTCTTTTGAACATTCACTCTCTTTACTACATAATGGCTTTGTAATGCCCAAACACGCTTTTGTCCTAACAACTTAATTCCTGTGCACAGAGTAATCTCTCCACGCAATTTGTTGTCAAACTCGGACCAAAATGTGTACTTCCTCAAAACACACAAACAAACAAGGAGAGAGAGTGTGGGTGGGTGGGTGATGAGACGGAGGACCAGCACAAAAAGTGCAGATGGGGGGAATGGCCTGCTGAACAGGAATACAGTTCAGAATGTAATGGTGTGTAATGTGTGGAGGAGCGTTCACAGTAGAATGGCCCGGTGATCCAGTCGATTGACATGTCAGTTGGTAATTAAAACTGGAGAGAACGTGTGAGGAGTGGTTCCTATCCCTTTTTCTCCTCTTTGAGTACACAGAGGAGAGATCGGACACACACATTGTCAAACTAATTGTGTTCTCAATTAGTTTGATGTTCCCCTTATGAAATTAAAGTAGCTGATTGTGCGTGACAGCGTGTGTGTGTACAGGCCGAAATGTGTACGCTGGGAGTGTGTGCCTGGGTTTGGATGTGGAGTTTTACAGGAGGGGAAATTTGTGAAAAAGAGGGAAAAGCGAGGATACGGAGGGCTTGACCCTCGCCTGTTCCGGTCCCATTTGACTGCTGTTCGTTTTTTATGAGTAGACTCCTGTCTCCAAGTCCCTCCCCCTCCCCCTCTTCAGTTATTATTATTATCTTTTGGTGAAAAGAACGGCGAGTCATGACAATGCAATGAGAATAGAATGAGAAAGGAAAGGGAAAACTTACAATGGACGTCCTCCTCAATTTCGTTGTCAGTGTCAGTGTCGCTGTCGTCATCGTCATGGAATCCCATGGGTCCATGTCCATTCCCGCCACTCGTTGTCAGTGCGAGGGAGGGCAGCAGCCCGAAAATCATCAAGCTCAATAAATATGGGCTGAGTAGCCGCCCCAACCCATCCCTCCTCCTCCTTCTCCATCGTCGACTGTGGCCAACGGCCATCCCTTTGACTTTCTCCATTTTCACACACACACACACTCACTCCAACAACACAACTTTCCACGAGGGAGAATGAGCGGAGGAAAATCTTTGTGTGTGTATATATTTTTGCCACTCAAAAGCTATTGAAGGGAGGGTAAATGGGTGTGTGGGTGGGGGGGGCAGACGTTCAAAATGAACATTTTTCCATTCTATTGAATGCATTCATCCAGATTTTTCATTTCATTTGATGTTCTCCTTTCCAACACTAGAATCTATCTCCTACCCGCACGTCCCCTTTGTCCGGGTACTCTGACTCTGGAGTCATTCTACACTCAACTTTCGCTTCGTAACCAGGAAGAGAAGGAGGAACAATGTACAAGTCGTGGCTATTATTATTTCACGTTGTTTTTATCGCCCAGACTATTATTCTGATCCACTCCGACGCACACACACTCGCTAACTGTTGAATCGGTGATGATAGGGACAGTGGGAAAAGTACAGCACACAAATCTATCCTGCAGATTCAAATCCTCACCCTCACAACAACAACAACAACAACAACAACAACGACGACTCTCCAATCTACAACATTCTCTACCCCCAACCATTTTCCAAGGAAAGTGTTCACAAAAACACAGGCGAAGGATTTTCAGTTTAAAACGAAGGACACATTAAAGATGACCACAAGTGACACGAACAGTAAACAACTCGGAGCCATTCTGTTGGATTTTATTTTTATTTTTATCTTCATTCTCTTCTTCCCTTTGCAGGGGATGTTCAACCATCCGGAAGATAATGATGTGGTTCCATTTCTCCCGAATCCTTTGATTGCATTTCCAGTACAAATGAGAATTTTGAATTTCCAGTGTCCTCAATTAATTTGAATTTTTTTGATTTGTTGGGCGACGACGAGCAGGGAAAATAGTCTCCACCTTTGAAGCTCAATTTTTGAGTGGGGGAGGAGAAGGTTCAATTTTTTGTTATTTATTTTTTGTTGAAGGGGAAAATGTTTGCACAGGAAATGAGAAGTGAGGAGGCGACGAAGGAGGAGGGTTATTTGCTATGAGGCTGGGAAAAGAGGACGAGGACAGAGGGAAGATCAATTTGATTTGGACAAGATACAAGATTTCATCTGGGATGCAATGGGAGTCTTGGAGTGGAGGCTGGAGTGTGTACGATTTTATATAAATATGATGGAGGGGGAGGACAGAAGGAGGAAGGAGACGAGGACGAAGGCTGTCATGAAATATTGAGATAGTGAAAGCTTTTCCTCTTTGGGAAAAAAATATTTCTATAAATTTGTCTGGTGAAAACTTTATTTCCTCTTTCTTCCTCCTCTCGGCCTTCCTTGTTTATAGTCAAGAAAAGGAGGCGTCGAGTCAGTCAGTCGGCCTTGTCATTCCGTCCCGAAATATATGAAGAAGAAGCCAAAATAGTGGCCCACACGCTCAGACACACACACAGTCACACTCACTCCGAAAACGATGGAGGGACAAGAGTTGGGCTCTACCCAACAAACCCCGTCAGACTTGACGACTCCAATTCAATTTGAGGGGAGACGGAAAGAGAGGGAGGGAAAATATAACATTTACAGGTGCGACTCTGAACATCATCACTCCCAGTCTCCCCACGTCAACACACACATCCCTACAATAGATACACACCAGCTCAAAAGTCACACACACTCAAACTCACACTTTACACTGAATAAAGGGGGAAAACTTTTTTTGAGGGGAAAAGAACAATTTTGAAAATGTGCCTTTCTTCGAGGGCAAATCCATACTCCTTGCCAATAGTTCCCTTCCTTCTTCGCGGACAGACTGGCGACAGCCCCATCAAATTTGGATTGATTCGAATTTAATTTGATGGATTGATATTTAATTTATATACAAATTGTCGTCAAACGTCATCCAACTCCCTGGGGAACACACAAAGGGAATGTAGATGTGTGTAAATGTAAACTTTGATTACAGTTAATTGACCCACCACAACAAATTCAGGCTTTTACTTGAGTCCTGTTCTTGTTTCTTGAGAAAAACAGGGATTAGCCCGGGTAATCGTTTGGAGGATGGACACTCGAGAGAGAGAGAGGGAAAATTATTTAATTTGAGCACAAATAGAAAAATATTGACGACGAAGAAGACAAGAGTGAGAGAGAGGGAGGTTGTCTAAATATACGTGTGTGTGGGTATTCCAGTGAATATTGTATTTAATTTCAATATTCTTCGCAATCCTCTCCCTTCCCTGTCGACTTGTTCTGTTGTGGAGGGGGAGAAGTGTAGCAATTATTTAATTTCGGATTTGATGGGGACTTTGCACGGGACTCTCCACCACCATCGACAACCACAACAGGGAATTCTCAAAGCCCAAAATTTTTGGCGACACTCTCCTTGAGCACACATGCACACAGCAGAGAACACGGAAAGTGTTGATTTTGGGATAGTGGGGATTTGGGGAACGGGTGTCGTTCTCCAGCCTCAGCTCCCAGTCACCTCCTCCGTGTGTGTGTAGTTTCGTGTCTAATAACCGTTTAATTACTGTAATAATACAAGCCGTGTTAAATTCTTATTAAATGGTTCCCTTCTCCATCCAGGGAAAACCCACATATACCTCTGTATATACTCGGATGTACGTGTGTGTGTGGAGAGAGAGAGAGAGCGTATGTCCACTCTTTTATGATGACCAGGAATTTTTGTATGGAGAGTGGAGCTCATGTGGAAGTGGAGAAGGTGGTCATGTTATTCCCCTGTGCCGTTGTTCCTCTTGTTGTTTCTGTTCCTGTTGTTCAAATCTACCTTGTCGTGTTGACATGGAGCATCGATTAGGTTGACATTCCCATGTCGTCCATGTCCACTCTGACTCCGACTCTGGTGACTACGAGGTGGAGGGAGCCAAAAGTCCCAAGTCATACACCTCCATCATTATATATTACATAACCCACTTTCACCACTTCTCTTCCCCTCCCCCACTTTTTTCACAAACTTTAAAAAGTCGAACACACAAACTATTGGATCGCTGTGCAAATAAAATTTCCTTTCCCTTGAAAGACAGTCTCGGAATTCTATTCAACTCATTCCCAACCTTCTGCCAGAATGATGAATCTTGTGATTGTCACAAATTGAGCGGGGAGGAAAATTCAGTTTGGACTGTTGATTCAAAATTGAAATTTCCTGTAAAAATGTTAACTAGTTTTCCTCCTCCTCACAAAATACTTTTTTCCTTTGGCTAATTCAGTTGGGGAGGATGTAGGTTGTGGTCCAGCGTGTGTGTGTTTTGACTTTTTTTTTGCCACAGCCACCTTCACTCTGCACGAGGAGAAAATTCCGAGTGATACAAACTATTTGGCTGGTATGTCCAATATTAGGTAGACCACTGGAGAGGGAAAGCAAAGTTTTCTTTTGACCACTTTCTCGGCTTTCTCCCCCTCCTCCTTTTTTCACTGACCACCACCGAAACAAGTAATAATGCAGTAATTTTCTCTCTCAATTTCTCCCGTTTTCCCCGGCAATCCTCCTCCACTTTTTTTCTTTTCCCCTGCCTTTTCACTTTGGATCTCTCTCTCTCCTTTATTCACAGTCACAACGTTTAGGTTCACTCAAAAACAGAGAGGGAGACGAAGGGGACTGGAGTCAGTGGAACACAGCTGTGAGAATGTTATTATACTTGTATATAAATATAAAGTACGAGGAAATGGCTTTGTAAATATCAGATAAGTTTTTTCTCCTCCATTTTCCCTCCTGCTCTGCCAGTTCGCCAGGCCGGGACGTGTGGGGACGGAGCAGGGATAAAAATCATTTGAAATAGAGAAATAGAAAAAAACAAGAGAGAGAGAAAAGCTCTTGGACAACTTTCTTCACTTTCCACTTATTTCAGTTTGAAAAAGTACGGAGGGCTATAAAACAAGAAACAAATGTACGTAACTACCAGCTCAAGTTTAGTGAAGCAAAAGAGAAAATACACACACACACCAAAGCACGGTAGAGAGAGAAAGAGTGAGCGTGTAGTGGAATGTCGGGAGCAAATTGACGAGTGCGTCTACCCGGATGCCTGCTATCCGAACTACTAGTCTCGTCCCCTGCTCAAAGTTACACTTTTAAGTCGGAGTCGGGAGAACAGTCCTCGCTTGTACGAGGCGCAAAGCTACCAAGCCCACGTCTCTCTCGCTCTCTTTCTCCCACTCTCTCTCCAGAACCCCAGGAAGCCTCGCCTCAATACCCTCCTCTCCCTTCCACACAAACACACAAAGACTCAGTCTTTCTGAGAGCGTCAAAAAACACCGGCTTTTTTCTCCTCTCTTATTTGTGTTCCACACAACCACACACACACAACCATTATATTCGTGTGGCAGGGTGGACATCTCTCCTTTTCCAGGCACGATGTGTGTCATTAGAGTGACCGCCTCAAATTTCAATCCCAATTTTGTTCCGAAATTCATCACATTCTCCCTCTCCATCTTGATGAGTGATGAGAGGGAGGAGAGTACAGCAGAGGGGGCAATCAGTTCCCCTCCCCTCCTCTTCTCTGGTCGACATTTGAGTCATCTTCACTTGTCCTTTTTCATAGTGTCTCCTAAGCTTGTCACGATCCTTCATCTCCACTCCCTTCTCTCTCTCTTTTACAATTCTTTCCTTCCTTCAAGTCCTCCAAGATAAGTTCCACTTCCTCCTTTTCTCTCCCTCATTTTTCAGCCAAGTCCTCTCCCACTGTAAACACTGTTTGCAGAGAGGAGAAAAGGAGTTTGAGAAAGTAGGAGACATTTAAGGAGACTCGAGATATCCTAGCGAATGTCCAATATGTCTGTCTGGCCCATATAAAGTAATGTGGGCCTCGGACATCATAGCCACTATTTCTTCCCTCGACTATACCGAAATCTATTTTCAATCCAGATTTACAAGCCGCAATGGAAGAACCTTTCTCTTCTCCCTAGGCATTTATCTTGAGCTGTAGGTTGGAAGAGAAAGCGTTCTCCTCTACCTTCTCCTCTTTCTCCTTCCCTGAATGTGACAGAGAAAGGAGAATTTTTGGTGGTGGGGGGAAAGTTGGGTGTCCGAGTCACCCACAAAATGAATGTACAAAGTTTTCCCCTATACGGCAATGGCCCTTTCATCCCGGGCATCCCTTCCACCCCTCCTCCTCAGAGTGAATGAATCCTGCATATGGTTATACAACCCTCTCTCCTCCTCTTCCTCTGCGTGTGTGTGTATGGGTGTGCGTGGTACAAAATGATAGACTCTAATGTACAATCTTAACAGTCACAGAGGAGACTTTGGGCAAATATATTCATGCTGATATTCCAGTGATGTCATAGTCTCTGTGACTATTCAGAGACTGGAGGGTTGGGTCGTGGAATGGCAATACCCGGGTATTCGGAGAGTGGGTTTTGGTTTTGGTAGTTTAAGAAAGAAGAAAGAGAAGAGTTTTCACTCTCTGGTCGAGAGTGAAGCCTTGGGCTGCCTTTGGTTCCTTCCTCCGCAGCCACGTCGATATATCTTCGGCCCTATGAAGTGTCTGGAGAGTCCTCGACAAAAGAAAAAAGCCCTAAACAGAGCCTTCAATCTCGGCTATCCCAAAACTCCCTTCTCTCTGTCTCTCCCTCTCCACTCACCGTTACCATTACCCACTGCCCCTCATTCTGATTCTGCACGCAGAGGCCGGGAGTCGACTAACGATTCACTCTCTCTTCACACACACACACAATGGCTCTTTCCTTCAAAAGTCAATGCAATAAAACAGGGGAAGGACTAAGATTTCGGAGAAAGTGAGGGATCTGATATAGATTCAATAGATTTCTCCCTGCAAAAGTTGGTTGAATAAATAGAGAAGCCAAATGTGTGTGTGTGTGTGGTTGTTAATCTGGAGACGTGAGCTTGAGGAGAGTGTGAAATGTCATTGCTACCTTGGTGTGTGTGTGGGGAGGGGATGTTGGGAGAGGATGATGTGAAATTAGGCCAGTTTAGTTTTATTGTGACGTTGGGGCTTCGCCGTTCCTCGTATTTCACAGTCGAGCAACTTGCTCCCTTTTTGCAAGTGAACAATTTGGGAAGGAGGGAGGGAGTGTGTGTGTGTGTGTGACTGACTGGTTGTTACAAGGAAGGGGAACAAGCCCAGGAGGGGGAAGACAGATGAGCCGCTGTGTTGTGACAGTGACATCTCCCACGCTCCGTACACAGAGAGGAGTGTGCAGACCTTGTTTGTATTTGTATCTCTTTGTCTTCACTCTCCCTTTCTCTGATTCTTGTCTGTCTGTCGTTCGTCTGATGATGAAGGGAAAGGAGGGAGGGAAGAAAGTCGAGTTTGAAGGACAGACTCAGGGCGTACAAACAGACAATACACACAAATGATAAACTACAAATTCAGTTGAAAGGCAGGAAGGAGTTGGCCCACACTTCCTCCTCCACTCCCTTCAAATTTGTGTACCCTTTCCCTCCCTCACAATTCCCCTCCTCCTCAAACGCAGGCTAGGAACAAGGACTCTAAAATTGCAAACACTTTTTTAAAGCATTCTGTTTGTTTTTTAACTATCAACTTGAATTTTCCAGACATTAAACGGATCCATATTTTAAATGCATGTCAATATGGAAACCGGAAATGAAAATTAGCAGCCAACTATTGTGGATTTTGCGAAAGTGTATGAAGAGAAATGTCAACTTAAATTTGAATGTCAAATCAAGATTATTTGAGAGTTTGAGATTTTCCTAAATAGACCAAAGGTTTAAATTTTGTTTAGGCAATTATGACTTTGTTGTTTGTCTGACCCCTGATAAGCCAGTCAAAGATGTTGAAGTGAAAATTCTTTTGAAAATTACACAATTTTGAGGATTCCTTTCTTCTGGATTTCCAGTTGACTGGATTGCCCGGACAATGCATCAGTTTCGGTAGAATAAACTATGACTCACAATCCTCCCAAATTTCCTGTCTTCACGCTCACTCAGGAAGGGTTTTTCAAATTTTTGTAAGAGAACTCACTTGTCTGCTTAGCTTGTGTATGAGGAAAAGCCCCAAGTGTCCTCGGGGGTTTGAAAAGTCAACTGTTCGTCATGAATGATGCAGAGTGAATTGCCCTATTGTCCCTGTTTGTATTTGTTCAGTCTGTATTTTGAGGGGACACAAAAGTCAAATGGAGGGGGGAGGGGAATGGGAAGTTGATTCTTGACACAAAACTTAATTTAAATTTTCCTCCATGAATGACTCTCACAGTTCACAATTATTTAAATATTGTAATTAATGTCCCAGTTTGTGTACACTCTCATAAATTCTGTCCTCCCTGACCACCCAAATGTAGGAATAAAAGGGAGTGGTAGACACAAACACAAACACACACGAGGTTTCCGTGTACTTTTGTTGACTGGGTGTGGGAAAGTGGGTGAGGAGGGTCGTAAAGTAAAAGTGCACAATTTGCATGCCACCAGCGCACTTGACAATCAAGAAGAATGTCTCGAGCTTGACTCGACTCTATTAAGACTCCTCTGTCTTCCACTTTCTCTCCCTCCTCCCTCCTGCTTTCTCTTTCTGTGTGGAGGTCTCGGCCGTGAGTTATGACCGCAAAAAAAGGTGAGATGGAGTTTAAAGTTGAGGGGAATTATTTGTGGCCTCCTCACCCTTTTGTCCTCTCTTTTCATGGAGCCGGTTAGTTTGTGAGCGGGTGACTTAGGGGTGTTGGCCTAAATGAGAGTGTGTGTGTGGGAATGGGGACGAAGGACCACACACACACATTTGACTACATATTACCCCTCTTCCCTTGATTATGCATGTGGGTTATGTGTGTGTACACGGAGTGTACTCGGGGTTTCCACACAGCCCGCCGACGAGGATTAGATTAAGAGGGGGACGGAGAATTACTGGAGTGGAATGTCGGTGCAAAGAGACAATTTTTCACTCGACAAGCCCATAAAAAAAGACAAATTTATTGGCTCCCTCATCCTCGTAGATGTCCCCGGCAATGGCTTTATGAAAATTTCTCTTTTCTCCTCCACACAAATGTGAAAATCTGTTCAGGAGGAACAAAGCCTGTAGCTCTCACTTTTAGGCGCTGAGCCACACGTGTGTGTCCATTTTTTTCACTTTCACTCTGCTTTTCCCTCAACTTTCTGACTTTCTGTCTCAACTTTGATGGCTAAACGCAGCGCTAATTAGTAGAATGGTCTACGCACCTCATATCCTCCCATCCATCACCATGGCCACTCTTTCCCCTCCCTTCTGTATTCTCCATATTTCATTTTATGCACATTTTTACTTCCCTCTCTCTCACTCAACTCCCTTTTGAGCGTGTGTCTTTGTAAAGTTTTTGATGCTTCCACTTTGGAATTAAATGTGAAATGTGACTGGGGGAGGGTATGCGATTTTGACAAAGATAAAAGAGAAACATCAAAGAAGAATGGAGGGGGAGGGGTAATTTGGAAATTGAGCTCTCATGTGCCATCATGAATTCAATGCGGTTATGGTTAGCTGGTGTAAAATTAAACTTTAGATGTGACTTTATATATGATTCAAATTTAGATTCAAAAACTTTTGTGAATCACAGCTCAGCCTCCTCCTTACTACAAAAGGCACGAACGGTGAATGGAGAGAGAGAGAGTTTGGGGGATAGTCAAAAACAGGGAATGGCATGTTAGTTCACACACACTCACAAAAGCACAAACACTCAAACTCTCTCTCTCTCTCTCTTTCTCTGGTGCTGTGCGTTTGTGGACTTTTAGCATTGATCTGAAGTAGTCGAAAATTTGAATTTGCCAAAACAAACTCAAAACTTGGGAGTTGGTCGAGTTGAGTGCGGAGGAGGAGAGGAAAAGAGAGAAGGATGAGTTAATGAGAAAATAATTTTACTCCACTAATCCCAATCTGTATTATATCCCAGCTCAATATTTTGATTGGCTGTTTTATTGTGCCGCAGGATTCTGATTGGAATTTAATTTTTTTTTCTGGAATTTCAAAATCCTGGAATCATTTCCAGCAGACAGACGAAGAGAGAGAGGGAAGGGAGGAAGAGGAGGGAAGGGCTGGACGAGGCTGGAATACAAAGGAGGGAAGAATTGGAATTGAACGGATGGAAAAGTCCACAGAGAATTGTGTGTGGGGTGGCGTGGGGAGGGGTGGCCAAGGTACATATTAAATGTGGATATTGTGGTATCAAATTGAACGGGCTTTGAGCCTCAGGTAGCACTTAAGTTGTTCAAAATCCACTCTTCTTTCTGCGTGTGTGTGTCTGTATGTGTGGTCATAATGAAGACTTGGATGTTGGCTCGTACAGATAAATCCCTTATCCCTTATCTTCTTTTCCTTTTCACAAATCCACACAATGAATTGGCCATTACAAGCCAGGGGCAACTATTTGACTCTGTACTTTCTGCCCCTTCACTTTTTCTCCTTTAAACCATGAAATCTCTTCTCTTAATATTTTCCCCCCGTCCGATTGTCCTCCCCCCATCATCATCATCCTGGATGATGAGGATCATTTCGTAAAATATAATTCCAAAATAAATATATTTTATATTCGACACTCCACATCAACTTTCTCCCTCCTCCTTCCCATCACAGTTCACTACACTCTCGTCTCAGTTACTCCCACGCATTAGACCCGGCGAACGGAGAATACTTGAACGTTTCCAACGAATGTTGATGGGACAAGTGGGAATTACTCGAGGAGTTGATGGCCAGGCACAGAGATTATAAAATGCATTGTTACATTTATGACGATCAGAGTGGAAGTCAGAATGTGTTTTCAATGGAACCCTTCCTCCCTTTTCTCTTTTTATCCTGTGTACTCTTGTATCGATTTTACCCTTCTTTTATCTCATTGCATTTCTCTCTTTCGACTCATATGGGGAACAAGTTATGTTAAAATTACTCGACTCTCTCCTCCGCCTCACCTCCCCCTGTATAATTTAAGTGTGACCACTTAGCTGAGGAGCCGTTAGGCATTGCCACACACACACACACACAACAGTCAGGGACAGAGAGAAGGGATGCCATAGTCACGTATGCAACTATTTGTTCTCTGTTATTTATCATCCCTTATTTAATCATGAACCTTCACTTGATGGAATTTAGATTGAAGATTTAAATTGTGGCCAGAACCTCTCTCTTTTCTCTATTTCCTTTCACCTCTCTCTCTCTCTCTCTCAATGTTTTCCCCCTCTTTGAATTATCCGTGGTGTTGTATATTGTGGGGGAGACGGCGGCGGAAGCCAGTGGCTGGCCCATGTCAACGACTGTGGAATCACAGTGGGTACTCCTGTCTCGTGTAAGACACAAGACCCACTCACGTCATTTCAATGCAACGCCCGCCACCAACTTTCCCTTTCCATTGTCTTCCTTCTTTTTCCCAATCAACTAAATTATTTAAATGGTGAAGCCTTCCTTTTCGACATTCATAGACACATACACGAAAGACCACACAATTCTTTCGACCATCTATTTTCATTCTTTTTTTGCGAAAAGAGAAATTCATTGGGAATTCCAGCCTTGAACAGAGGAATGGAGAATGAATTTTTGAAAGTTTTAGGGAAAAGACAATAGAGACATGTTTGAGGGGAGGAGACAAACAAATTTCCGTGCATTGACGTATCAAGAGACAGTCTTTGACTGAGTTTATCCTCATGATTCTGTCATTGAGCCTTGCCTAACCAGGTTGTTGTTGGTTTGGTTGGTTAACTTCCTCCCTCCCCCCTTGTATACTCAGCCTTGCATGAGGTTACCGGGGGTGAGGATCATAAGATTGAGACGATTCCAACCATAGACCGTGAAATCTTGGTCTCTTCATCTGTGTATGTGTGCGTGTGCTTGTTTGAAAATCTCACTATAGAGAAGAGAAAGCTTACGGAATTGCAACATCCAAAATTCCTCTTGTTATGATTATAGCGGGTAGAGAGATTGGGTGGTTATGTCTGTGTATACTTCGAGGAAAGTCAGTGAAGCGCCAGACCCAACATTTAGTTTGTTGGTTTGAGGCGACTCTCAGTACTCTCTCTCTCTATGTGTGTGTGTGTGTGGCGGATGGGGAATGGAAATGAAATCAGGCTTGAGCTTGATTCAACTCTGCAGGTTAGAAAGTGGAGTCACTCTGTTTGTCTATAAATGAGCCGAGCATTGACTCTGGCTTTGGTTTTACTCTCTCTCTCTCTCCAGTGCGCTGGAGGGATGACTGTCTCCTTTAATATCCTCTTGCATAGAGTTGGAGGGGAGGAGGGGAGGAACTGTACAAACTGTCCGGACAATTACAATCCAGTTTACGACTCTTCACTCTCCCACCAAAGTGAGGGAGACTCACCTTCTCTTCCCAAAGTTTCATTACAATGCATCACATTCGAGTCTGCCTTTCCCTGTGGAGGAGCCCCTGCATCTCTCAATTGTATGCAGAGGAGTATTGACGGACTAAATATGTACAATAGCCGGTCTTCCTGGCATCACAGACACGGTCACAGCCTCCTTCTCCGAACAACTCCAATGACAGGGTGTGTGTGTTTATTCTGTGCTTTGTGGCCTCTTACTCGTCTCTCCCTTCCTTGAACCCCGGCCGCCTTCAACTTTCACCACTTTCTCCTTTCGTTTATCCGCCAGAACAGGGCACATACAAGGCAAGGATGGAGGAAGGAAGGATGTAATGCAATTTAGAATTTCTGGAAATTTCGCTGAGTTTGTCAAAATATTTTCCATTGACTTGGCTCCATTGAGGCAAGAAGAAGAACCCATACTTATGTACATACCACTTTCTCTCCCTCTCTCCTTGGATCCTCAAAGGTCTTTCTCTGATTTTAAATTTGAGCTTGGCTTTCTTTTTCCCCCTCACCTCTCACTCCTCCACTCTGTGTAGTTTTACTTTCTCCTTCCAATGTTGTATTAAATGGAGGAGGCCACCATTGGGATTTCCCC
>WJFB01001920.1:0-24398 GCA_009870185.1 Pygmarrhopalites habei
AGTACATACAAGTAGTAGTGGTAGTTAGTAACTGATAAAATGTCTGAGTATGTGAGACTCACATGTGGGTACAGAAGTGGAAAGTAGAAACCCTGTATATATATAAAAGTCCAACACGAGAGAGCTTGTGGCTCCAGTTGATTCTCTCTCTCGTTTACTTAACATCAAGTTCTTCATCAGGCAGTCAGTTCTTCGACGGTCTCTCGCCTGGCCCATCGTCGTCATCATCTGTTGCTTTGCGTCGTCTTTCCATATATATACTACCCTCTCTCATTTCCCCTCATCTCTTCTCCCTCAGTCTCTCACCACCAACACCAACAACAATAGCTCAACATCATCACAGAAGGAGAACCGTTCACACACAATTTCCCCTTATTTTATTTTTGTTTTTTTTTCGAACATTTCGACCAGTTTTTAATTTATCAATTTTTTTCAAAAAATATATTTGTGCTGTCAATCCTTTCCTTGTGCATCAAACGCATCTTTACCACGGACAGCCAGCCTGAGTACAGACAGAACAACATTTTTTTGATAAACTCTCAACACAGTTGACCGGGTGAAGGGAAGAATAGAAGACATTTGAGTAAAGTAAAAAAGCCGGCTTTGCCCTCTCCCTCTATAAATATACGACTCATTGTGCAAATGACGGGAGAATACTAGAGAGGGAAAAATATTGCAAGAGAAGACACGACGACAACACATACACACAACAGAAAAAGAGGTTCAAGAGGACTCCCAAGATTATTAAGACAAGATTACATAATATAATAGGATTGAACAAAATCCTTCTATTTTCTCTCTCTCTCTCTCTGTGGATAAGAGGGCCAAGATCTCACATCAAGTTGAAAAGAGTCTTTTATCAATATTGATTATTGACTGTGTGTGTGTCTATGTGAGAGAGGGAAAGAGGGTGAGTGTTTCGTGTTACTAGTGTGTGTGGACTGAATACTTTTTTATACACACACACTTCGGTGTGTGAGTGCGTGTGTGTGTAGAGAGGGTAAGAGACAGAACTCCAAAATAAAAGACTTTCTCACAGTGAGTCAGTGAGTGTGTATTTGTGAGAGTGTGTGTGTGTGTAAACGTGAACAATCGTGTCAAGTGGAACGTTAGCCTTTATTGGCCCTGTTCATTGATATTTCCAACTCAACCAGTCAAATAATATCACATGGAATCATGAACAGACGATGACAACTACACATTCCTTCAATTCCATCATTTGACACAAACACACACAGCCCACAACAGAAAAGGAAGGATAGAAGAAATTTGCAAAATAATTTGTTTATTTGAGAAAACGACTTGAGCAAAGACGGACAATACACAAAAAAATTATTGAAAGTTGTGACTCTAAAAAAATCAAAGAGAGTGCATCGTCTTTGTACAATTAAGGAGGATCTTGTATCCTTTGTCCTCCCTTTTTTATTTTTTTTCTAATATTTCAATTGGATTTATTTCACCGTAATTTTGATTTGAAGAACCCAAATCGTCAAGATGCCGTCAGGGAAGTTGAATATTTCACACAAGAGTTCGACGGGGACAAATCCATCCGATCATGAATTGAATGATGTGGAGAATAACAGTCGGTTTCAAGTGGACAAAGTCGGAGGTCAAGATGGAATGGATGAGGCAGGGGACCAAGGACTGTCTTCCAACCAGTACACTTACGTCTATGACAAGACATTGGGTCAACTCACCCGGGAAGCTCTTCCAAAACTTGATCACTATCGTGACTTGGCTTCCATCCATGCTGCCTACAGACCCACCATGGATGACCTTCATAATAATACTTTCCATGAAAAGGTAATCCACTTCTCTTTATTATACTCTCATCAAATTATGCATCCGATGTAAACAAGGGACATTTTTACAAAGAGAGACAATCCAATACTGTCATCATTCGGATTTAGCATCATAATTCAGTCTCCCACATTCCTACGCATATAAAGTTCGTGTGTGTCCAGAATTGACATAATGAAGGGAAGAAATCAAAAGCAAATACATGACAGACTCTCCGTGATTGTCCAGCGTCGTATATTTTTAAACCATAAAATTCTTGAGGACACAAATCTTGTTCGTAAAAATAGAAAACCTCCTTATCTGTGTGTGTGACGTGTGTGTGCTTGAATCAATTTAATGATGGGCCGTAATTTGTCCCTCAGTCATAGAAGATACTTCAAAGAAAATCATCAATCGGTTTCATTTTCAACGACAATGATAGTCAGAGCTAGAGAGAGAGAGAGAGTCTGTCATAAATATATAAAATACAGGAAGAGGACAGATAGTCACAATGCTCCGCAGTGCAATCATGTTCTTGTGTAATAGATTCCTATTTCTCTTCTTGGCTTTTCCTTACAATTGTAGCACACACGAGTGTCTCTAACCATTATGCATTACATGGAGGGAAGAAGACAGAGGAAAATAATATAAAGTGTATGGTTTTTATTAATAATGAATGAAGCCATGGTCCCTCCAGAGAAACCTTTCTGGTTCCAAATCATAATCCAGTCGTCCTACAAATATACTTTGATAGATTCATAGCTTCTTCGTCCCTATTAGACCGGATTGAGGAGGTTTCTTCCTTCTTTCATCCTCATTTTCATTTTCTTTGTGTGGGTGAGTGTGAGTGTGGCTATGTGAGACAAGGGATTATACGATTTGACTGGGGTTCTTTTGAGGTGTACACGAGTATTTATCTTGTCTTCCAGCGTTACTTAGTTGCATGTTCCATTTGTCTTTATTTCTCTGTACAGCTCCTTTATCTCCCTTCCTCATATCAACGTCAGCTACACACTCAGACACACACCATGTCTGTGCACAATGCATTAAGCTATTGTTTGTGTGTGTGTGTGGTGAGTTGAGGCGTTGTGGAAGAGTCAATTAAAATATTTATACACTTTATTTTTTTTTTGCTGAGGACCGCACAATAATGACACCGACAATATTTGTGATGTTGGTGAAGAGCTTGTTATTTTATTATTTGTGTCTTCATATTTATCTTCAAATTGACTGTATGTCTTGCCTTGGTCAACATTCATTCATAATTGAGTGTCAAATTTAACAAGGTTTACAAATTATCTTTGCCCTCATCTTTCCTGTACACCCACACCGAGCACAGCTGTCTCATTTCTACCCTCTTTTTTCCAAACTGTCCATTCTCATCCTAATTCTGCTCAAACTTGACTCAACACTCCATCCAATGTCTCATCTTATTTAGCTCGTGTGTGTGTGTGTGTCCTTCGCTGACTCTCTTTCTATCAGTGCATCTACTCTGACTTGATTTTTGGCAACTTTTACTTGTCATAATATTTTCCTTGGGTTCTTCTCCCTCTCCTCCCGTCTGCTTTCCCATTCATCACAAAATGAGTCTTTATGTTGTTGTGTCTTGGCATTTACATTGACTTTTCTGCTTCCCAGTAAACCAGTTCATCCATACACCGTAAAAATATTGTGTACAATCACCGAGTAGTAAACTTTTCATAGTTTTTTTGAATGACAGATTCAAAATCAAGTCCAGTGCAACTGCCTAAGTTTTACGGTAACCCATTTTCAAATCAAAATTAGGCCTGTCCGTACATACACGCATAGACTGTCAATTTGATTTGTTAATTAGGAGAAATTGAGTCTGACGATGGTTTTACACTGACGCTTCTTTGAGTCATTGGATGTGGGAGTTGAGGAAGACGGAGGAGGAGGAGAAGAAACAGGTGTAGTCAGTGTCAGGTCAAAGCTAGGGAGATTCTCAGAATTTCTAAATTGCGAGGGAAAGGTCTGTATCCCCGCTATTCGTTTCGTCTGTCTACTCGAATTACTACACACTTTTTTTCTCTACTCACGAAAATCCGGATTGCTCATCCATGGTGTGTGTGTAAAAGAGGGAGAGTGTGAGTGTGTTGGATGAGAGTGAATCATTGAGAAGAAGAAAAAAGTGTGGGTCTATTTTCGATTATTGTGTTTAGCAAACGTAGTCTATACATAAACTTTACACACTCAAACTACTACGTACTACATACACACTTCCTTCCATTTTTGTTCTTCTTCTGGATTTCGTAGGAAGGACAGAAAGAGAGAGAGAGAGAGAGAAGGGGGGATGTATAAGGAACTTACAAGACCATCTTTTTTTACACACTGTCTATTTGTATACGAGGCAAGAGAGCATGCAATACATGGATAAAATTAGACTTTTCATTTTTTTTTCTCCGTTTTTTGGTGACGACTCCGACGACACACACCATTTTTCCCTCTCTCTCTCTCTCTTTCTTTAACAGTCCTACTCATCCTCATCTTTTTGTGGTCTCCTATTTTCCCTCCTGCCACTCTCATTCTCCTCACTTTCTGCTTCACGCATTCCCGTAAAATCCTATTTTTCAGAAGACACTTCTATCTCCTCCATCCTCCTCCATGGAAAAAGAGAGAGAGAGGGTTCTCTCTCTTTTTCCATTCACCCTCATGCTCATTGGGAGTTGTGTCAACTTGAGTTACACGATACAAGAAGTGAGGGAGGGGGAGAGTGAGAGAAAAGCAAACAAAGCCCTGTGTGTGTCTGGAGTTTGGGAGTTGTAGTTGTGGTGCCTTTTGTTGGATTTTGTATTCGAAATTGTAGGCAAAAGTGTGTGTGTAACTGGGTATAGGGAACCACAGGAGCGGAGTATATCGGGGAGAAGTGTATCTTCCAAAACGTATATAATTGAGAGAGAGGGAGAAAATTAAATAGATAGTATGTAGGTGAGAATGTGTGTACACTTTGTACATTTGATTCCACTTTAATCTCAGGACTGATGGATCACAATCCCAAACATTGGAGATTATATACACACAGCATGCAGTAGACGGAGGACAGAGAGAAAGGAAAAGCAAGCAGAGGGGCTTTAATGACAAATACCATAAAATGCAAATAAAATTATAATGAAGACAGGAGGAAGCTCTCTGCTTTTGTTGTGGTGGGGTGAATGTGTGTGCGTGTGTGTGTTTTGTATGTACGTGTCTTAGTTCACCATATGTTGGAAATAAGTGTAGACTCCGTTTTTACCATAGTTTACTTGGAAATACTCTGCTATTTCCATTCTATTTTGTAAGAGAGAATAGAGAGTATCATCATCATCATCAGGGAATTATGTGTTGTTTCCTTGTGTGTGTGTTTTACAATAATAATTTATGATTACCTCTACGCTGACTTGCAATGAAATTCCTGGAAAATTATTACTTTTCTTCCCCCTCCGTATGTGTTTGTGTGTGTGTGTGTATGGGGTATGTACACTACTTTGTGCATCTGTACTCTCATTCTGTACATTATTAAAGTTGTAGAGCAATCGTCAGCGATATGAATTATTTGGACTATAAATATTAATACAAGGGGGAGAGATGGCATTTGTACATATTGCATTTGAACTCGAACTGCACACTCCATGTTGTATTATGTAACTTGATCTTTCTCCCCCTTTGTTATTTGTAAACCTCACATTTTGTACATGAACGGAAATTCTTACACACACACATACTCACACACACTGATCTTGAACACACAGGATTCGTACATTCCTCCCTCATATGTATCTTTTTTAGATAGTCAAAGAAAAACGGGAAAATAAGTATGTAAAAGTGTAGGAGGAAAGAGTACACATATTATTATCATGATTAATACAAATGATAATTTAGCCCTAGTGGTGTAATGCATAGCAATTGATACACACACACATACACACAAACGCTCTTTCTTCAAAAGACATGCAACCGGCATATTTGCATACACCGTCATTCTCTCTCCAGCTCTTTTCCTTCCTTCCTCCTCTCCACTCAAAAAACTCCACAAATGCTTGAATGAAAAAGGAGGGAGAAATGCAAGTGGGTTGACTCGCTGTTTATTTATTTTGTGGCACACTATTTCTTGTTGTCATAAGTGTGTGTGTGTACAGAGTGTCTCATAATTCTTTGCATTTTATGCATCGAATTTATTTTCCAATTTCCATCACATTTTTTTTTAAAAAATCCTTGAAAAAATACCTACAACAAATTTTTAGTGTATCAAAATGACGACAGTGGAGTGAAGGACCACTCTCTGCTTTTGTCTCTCAGAAATTTGTAATTACAACGCTGAAATTTTTTTTGCAAAGGATTCAAAGGTAAGTTGTTTAGCAAGCCCTTGAATGTCATATTAAATTTCCATTCCGCTCAATAACTCTCTCTCTCTCCTTGACTCCTTCGTTGTGGGTGCATAGTGTAAAGGGGAAAAGAGGTTACAGTCTATTTATAAGGAGTCACTACGTAAATTTTTAGCATGGACACATCTTGTTTCGGAGCAACGGAGGGCATTCTACCTGTAGCTAAATATATGACGTACATACAAACATGTACGAGACTACCTACCTACACATTTTTGTTTTGATTTTGTTGAAAATTCGGGTAGTCAAGTTCCTTCCGCTTGTGTTGACATGTCCACATGGATTTAGTATGTTGTCAACGGAAATAACATTCTTGAGTCTTCCTCTCTCTCTCTCTCTTTATTTTTTACCTCCTCCCTCATCATGACTCTCCTTCCTTTGTATTTGTCATCATCATCTTTTCTTGTACATCGTCATTCAGCCAATTCTCCCGGCTTCTCATCAAATTTACTAAGTGTACCGGAAAATGACGTAACTGGAAGGATGCATTGATTGACAAAAACATTTTTGAACATGTACAAATCTTGTGTGTACGTTACTCACATGATTTTTCTGCTACACACACACACACAAACACTGTTGTACTGCAACTGTGTTGTGTGTGTAAGTGTGTACCATCTGCTTTTGTTTTTGTATTTCCATTATAATTGGTTCATACATTAAAACTGCACACAAGTTCACAGAAACGGTTAAGCCACATTGGAATTTCCATTATTTTCTCCCTCCTCCCTCCTCTTCCTCCTCCTCCTCCTTCCTACTCCTCTTTAAAGCAAATGATGAATGATAAATGTAATTTGGTCATCCACACACACACACACACACACACACACACACAAGGAGAACGAGAAGTGAGCAATGAGCTGAATTGGTGTTGATTACAATTTATTTGAGCGAAAACGTACTAATAGGATTTATCTATCAGAGAGTCGTCCTCCGTGTATGCATTTCATTACATTACATGGTCCAGTTCACTTACAGGTTACAAGTTCATCATGAGTCACTTTTTTTCCTTCATACCGTAAACACTTTAATTCTGGTTGGGTGGGTGTGAAACTGGTGAAAAGTGGAGGGTCAGTACTTGACCTGAGAATAAAACTCTGATAATATTCATAAAATGATTTCTGCACTAATGTTTACCAGAACGAGATGAAGGAAGGAATGTCATACATACGACAAAGAAGATTCAGCCCAGGTTACAAGTGACCACGTTACAGTAGTCTCGATCGTCACTGCACAACTCAATGAATAGTGTACACCTCGGAAAGTAATGTATGTATCCGTTGTCTCCCCAAAGCAGTAGGTTATCTCTGTGTATCCCTCCCTGAGTTCCAGCCACTCTCTCTCTCTCCAAAAACTTATGTCCTGTACATCTCAACACATGAAAATGAATGTGTGTGTACATGGGAGGAGGGAATTTTCTTAATCGTCCATATACTTAGTGTTGTGACCCAAAAAAACAAATCATTCGTAAATTAGCCAGAACCAATAAATACATTACACTCTCTGCCTCTTCCCAAATCCCCAACTCTCGTTTCCTACACTAGTTTTCCACTCAGAAAACTACAGACCTGAACAACAAATATATGTTCACAGACAGAAGAGACAGTGAAGAAGTAGTGAGTCTCATTCCCACTCGCACTCACATATTATTAAATGCATCCGATACATCCAAGTTGTACACAGTTAGAATGGACATCCAGTTCAAAAGTGGACACATAAAGAGGAAAAAATAAATTTTGCACCACTTTCCTTACCCTCAAAATTTATGTGACTTTCATTTCATCAGACTGTGCAAATCAATTAATATTGAACATGAAAATTAAAACATGTCATCCATATTTTTTCCTCATCACACACAGTTAACACAGGGAGGATTCGTGTGTGTGCGATCGTGTACAATGGTTACACGCTCTGTGTGTGTGTGTGTGTGCATGGTTGGATTATGTGAGGACACTTTACAGACGTAGACACAAACTAAAAAAACATTTAGTTAAGTTGAGGGCAAGGATATTTCGGTTGACAACAATTTGCGATTCACACAACCCTCCATACACTTTACAAGCTATACTATTTTACATATGTATGAATACAAGAGGATTGTGAATCCCTGTGTCGTCCACTGTGTGTGTGTGTGAGTGGTCGTCGTTGTTGGAAGTAGGAAGTGGGGGAGAAAGATGTGATTTGGTGATATTTAGCCCTACATCATCATGAGACCCTCACACAACCAACACTGACACGAATCAACATCACAGAGAAAGAGAGTGACGCGAAAATGGTCCACACTACAATACACTCATACACATGTATAGCCACACACCATTCTCATAGACATGTGTGTGTATGTGTGTGTGTGTCTACCACACGCGTATTTATTATTTATAGAGTGTACGGGAGGTTCTCAGTGCAAAAAATTGCAAAGTATTGTAGATTTTTTTCATGACCAGTCGGTAAATAATAGCCAGTCATACATACTTCATGTACGTGTGTGTGTGGTGGTGTGTCCGTCCGTCCATGTCTTTGTGTGTGTGTGTCAAACTTACAGATGTAATAAGCTATCTAACAATTATGCGTGACAAGTCAAACAAATTTACATTGATTGACTAGCCTCGAACAGAGCACAAGGTTAATTCTCATCCTCTTTTCATTACTTTTTGATGAGTCAAAAAATGTCAAGGGGTATCTTTCCATGGTACTAAATCGAGGGAATATCACACACACAACATGCAACACTTACACATAATGTGTCCACGATCATTCCAATCCCCCTCACATGCATTTAAAAAATTCCAGAGTTGTTTGGTGCCTCTGTGTGTGTGTGTTAGAGAATGAGAGTTGAATCTAATTGCTTTGAACTGCTGTCGTCTGCATGATCCAGCTTACAAGGAACAAGATTCATTAAATATTTTTTTCCTATCCATCAATTTTCCTTAATTATCTAGACTGACTTTTTGAGGGGAACAGACAAAGATCATTTCATGATGATCTCATAATTGTTTTTGTTTTATTTTCTAAACCAGAAAAAAGGAGACAAGTTGTGTTAAGAAAAGTAGGCTTAATTATTTTGAACTGACCCTAAATTGTTAACCTCAGACTCGTCGTTTTTTCCACCATATCCATGTATTTTTGAACAAATTACATGGATGGATGGACACAGTTTTTTAGTGGAAATGAGGACATTGATTTTAAAATACGTAATTCGTACTCAGTCTTCGTTGTTTTTGAGATCGGGGTGAGATGTGGGTTAAAATTTAGTCGATTTATGATAGAGCGTCTGGAAATTAACTAGGACAGTTAATTTATTTGTGAACACCTTGACTTCGTTAAGATTTTGAGAGTAATTAAATTTTTGGAGGTGTTCAGAATCCACACAAGTCAGTCTAGAAAATTATGCAGCGTGCAAGAGAGGGAGAGTAAAAAATGTGGGTCTAAAATCTCAGAAAATTCTCTCTGTGAATATTCATCGAGTTCATAGTTTAGCTTGTTTCATTTTTTTCTGGAAAAATTATTCCGTTGTCGCAGCTGACAAGAGAAGGACTCTGTCTGTGGATCTTTTGATGAGAAGCGTGTAGACACGACCACTACGAATTGGTACTAACTTACAAAGTGTAGGAATTTTTGTGGACGGCATAACTTTGGGAGAATATTGCAGTGTGTTAACAGCTTGTAACTTGAGACTGTAATCATTGCTTATTTAAATTAGCACCGTACTATGTATACAGTGTGTGTGTGTCTTATTATTTCAGTACACATGTGACCCTCCAAATGTACTCCCAATAGTAATAGTAATACACCGCCAAAAAAATGTTAAAAGGCCTGCTTATAATGGAGATCCGGAGGAGAGACTAGACGACACACACACACAGTGTGTGTGTGTATTGTGTACATCGTGTGTTAATAGTTGACGTTGAGCGATGAAGCGTTCCCTTTCCTAATTACTTTCTGAAGGCACACACACACACACATTTTTCCACAACTGTGGAATGTGAGGATGATGATGAGGCTAGAAAAAGTTTTCCCTCTCCCTCCCTCTCTCTCTCTTCTCTTGTGTGTGAATTAATTCAGAGCACGTGTACAGGAGTAGAGGTCAAAAAAATTAATTTAGTCCATAACAGCATCCTTCTCCATTATTGTTAGCATATACACAATCTGAGAGTTATATGGATGGTTCTCTCTGTCTCTCTTCTCTTCTCTGTCCAATCAAATGGGGATGGGAGATATTATGTTGATTTTTACCCCAGTAATCGAAAAAATTTGACTCCCAGTCTCTCTCTCTCACACTCACCTTCGTTCGGCACGTACTCGTCAATCAACCCAGCCATTCAATGAATAAACATTTTTGTTCCTTTTTTGTCTGAACATTTGTCTGGGGGGAAAAAGTGGGAATAGTGGACTAAATAATATATTGTTGCTGAGGGTAAACTATTACCTATATTAGGTGATGTGATGTTGGACTGTGTACTGTCATGTGTGGTGTGCCTGTGTGTGCCTGTGATGACGTACATTGTTTTGTGTAAGATTCATCAGTGTATTGTGACTAATGGAGATTGAGATGCGACAAAAGATGATGATGGTCGGGAGTTCAAATTCAATATGAAAATATGAGTGTGTCTGTCTGTGAGTGTTTGTGCGTCTGAGGGAGAGAGAGAGAGAGAGATTTCTTGAGAGCTTAAATGAAATTTTGTGAAAATGTCCTTCAATAACGAGCTTTTAATGAAATTACCTGTTACACAGACAGACTCAACGTGAAACATGTACACCTTTTATGTAAAATTTGTATAGAATAGTCGTCATCATCGCCATTGTTCACACTAGTCAGTCACTGAAGAGATAGAGAGTCAATATAAAAATGTGTATTGGAAAACCTTTGACCTCTTCCTGACCCCCCTCCACTCTTTTTTCTACAACAGAAATCCTAAATTGTCACTATTAGTTCATCCAATGAAATATGACAATAAATTCAACTTATTATTATTCCATCAATCCTGCCATCCGAGGCCGTAGACATATAATCAGAAAAATCGAGTTAAATGGACAACAAATAAAATTCTACAGTAGATTTCAGGACGTGTGTAACATCCATGGAATTTTACAGCATAATAATCCCTTTATTCTCAAGTGTTTTGTCCAAACTACAGAATTTGCCGTTCTTTTCAATTTGCTGAATACATCACACAGGATAGAATGAGGAGAATGGAGGTAATGCACAATAGAATGTGTGTGTGATTATTATGTACCACTTTGTTCGATTCAGGTTGGGCCCACATTTTGAATTAATCTTTTAATAAGATTTAATTGGATATTGAATTAAAGTTTTTTTAATAAGGTTAATGATTTCCCGAGAGTGAGAGAGAGACAGCATATACGATAACTCCATCATCATTGACATCATCATCTCTCCAAAATGATTGTAAGTATGAAAAACTGGAAATAACTAGAAATAACCAGTTTCATCCTTCTGTTGGCTTGGACAGGTAAACCATGTTGATTGCTTATTGAGTGATTCACATGATTGATTTTTTGTGTGTGTGCTAGGGCTGCAATTTTCGATTGTCATTAGTAAGTAGCAACCTCATGAATTTTTTTTCGTGGTGTGTGTGGAAAAAAATCATATTCATCATTCCTGCTGGAACCCTCAATTCCTCTTTGATCCCAAACCCCCTAATAAAATATTATCTAAATGTCCATACAATGCAAGGAACAGGGACAGGACACGGCTAATGTGAATAAAATTTGAGGATTATTGTCGTCACTTGAACAAATCTCCAAATTAGAAACAATCTCAAGTGACTAAACAAAAGCGTGTGTGGTATGCCATCACAGAAAGTTTGTGTACTGTCAAGAGGGGAGGCAATTCAATTGATTATTTAGTCAAATTAATTTTATCAACAAAAAAAAATTTCCCTCCTAACCTACTCTACTCTCTCGTGTGAATAATATTTATTACATGCTGACGTATTATTTATTGGGATGAGCTCTAGGATTATTCTTGAGTGCTCTACTTGTAGAAAGAATGATTAATGCGATAATTAGGTGCATACAATCCATTTTTTTAAAACCACAATGAATTAACTAATAAGTACTGCATGTTTGGTTGGATTTGTAAGCCGCGATGACATGTGTTGATCCATAGTTTAAACTCTGTGAGTGCGTTCTCACACACACACACACACACAATTGTAAAGAGATGACTAAATCATAAATTGATAATTTATTATGGTAGGGGATTTTGTTGTCCATCCCATCATCGGATGATCCAAATTATTTGGATTACATTATTTGTCTTTATGAATGCCCTGACATATCCCCAGTTGAACTCGTGATGACCACCTTTGTACATTAAGGTGCGTGTATCAAATAATTAATAGTTTATCCTCCTCTCTCGACCAGCATCACCAACAATAACGTAATACGAATTTTAATTTTCCTCTTGGTGTAGAAGGAGGAAAAATTATTTAATAAAATGCCATTTGGAATAGTAATGTGCCAATTGACATACAAACAGTGTATTGAGATATAGAAGCAAATATCTACCTGGAAAACAGAGACAAAGAGAGAGAGAGGGAGGATAATGTGGTTGAGAAGGAAATCCACCTTAAAATGTTTTCAATCTAGAAACAACAAATTTTTTTAAGTGTGAGAAAAATATTTGCACACTTGATTGAGGGGTACTCAAAAATTGTACGAATGTTCTACAACAACACACAATACATAGTTTTCCGTGTAAATAGACATGACCGACACACACACACATACTTACACTGCCGCCACTGTGTATGTCAAAATAATTAGCCCAGAAATGTGTGGCTATCAGACACAACTCTTAACAGCATTTCTGTGTCGGATTTGTTTTTTTCGCTGGTAATCTTTTTCCATACATTTATTATGTATTCATGTTTATTACAATGACATCCTAGTGGATGTCTGGACACTCTCTTCCCTGTCTCAACTTGTGTACGGATCTGGTATTTACAGGGAAAAGTATGAAACTAATTAATGTATATCATAATTCAACTTGTATATTTTTTTAAGAGAACAATTTATTGAGAATAAATTGAGGTCAAAATTTTCCAGAGATAAACCGAGAAGACTACCGCCGAATCCTTTTTCCCTCTTTTATCTTTCTATCTACCTACATTATCTCTCTTTCCTGTTTGTCTCTGTAGAGGTAGAGTCATGGGCTGGACTAAGACTTAAATACTAGGTTATTAAATGCATCAGTGTTAGAATACATTCTTCATAGTACAGCATGAATGAATAACCTCCCGATGTTTCCACACTCACACACACATCATTAAATTTCATTGATTTTAATGATCGAACTGGAGTACGTGATTTGATTTCCAAATAAACCCTTTACCCCACCTCTCTCTCTCTCTCTCTCTCACACACACACACACACTCACTCAGAGGTTTCCATGTCATGACACTCTGGAACCCTTTGTGTCCAATCATTTTTTCCTGTCTGATCCATCATACACAAACAGAGAGCGTCCTTACTTGGGGCTAAAAGAGTTGGAACAGAGAATTACCTAATCTACAGATTCCTCACTCTCAATTGGAAGTTATTACATATTTAAGACGATTCACTATGTCAATCAGAGGAAGAGAGAGGCGTCAAGTTTTTGATATGTATCCAAAAGATTCTAGCTATATACAATGCAACAACGCATCAACAGAAAGAACAACAAGGGGTTATCCCGACACAGTATAATGTATGCTTGTCTTTTAAATTGTACTGATAACTTTTTTATTAATAATTACTAAACGTAGGTTTTGAGGGAATGGAAAAAAACGGGGGCAAAGTATACTTGCATATCTTCAGTATATACTACACATTATAGAATGTATACGTAGTGCCTGCATGAGGTAGTGAAAAGGAGAAACTGGACTGCTGACTGATATGTGTAACTTGAATAGTTGAGTATTTGATGTGGTTCGTCGAGACTCTTTTTGAAAAATCCAAAGACTTGCAATTATTCCTAAATTATAATGCTTCCCAAAGTTATGTAATACACACCGTTTGCATGCGATAGTCTCTCTCTCTTAGTACTATGTCAGCCTTTTAGTTTGGACTTACATACACAGAAGAGAGTATCACTTTCGTATAGATTTCACATTTTGTGAGGCTTTTTTATGATTACCCGCATGATCAAAAAAAAGTGATTGGAATATCAAATGGTACGTTGCGCACATTTCCATCTCTCCCCTTCTCTCTCTCTCGTGTGTGCTCTGATTTTTTTATCCTTTCATTTGTTTGTCAGTGTAAATCGATCAGAGATTGTAAACTTTGGGGCATTTAATTTTTTTCTGTATAAAAATAAAAATTGAGTGCCTCCATATGTTCCTCTCTCTCCCACACACACACCCGCACGCACACACGAATGATTCGGAGGAAAACTCTCAGTCATCATCACCTTCCTCCTTCTTCTTGTGCCTTCGTAATAAATCAAAAAAAGAAATAGAAGACGCATTTAATAGAGCAGAGGAACAGAGGAAATCGTAAAAATATTTTCAATCATATTTTCCTAATCACCTTTGAAGTTTGTTTAACTACTGTGTACAAAAAGATTTCCTAAAAAATTACGTCAGCATCCTTTCTCTCGCTCTATTTTTCTGTTTGTATTTGTGTCTCCATGAATGCGTTACTATAACGCACACATGTTGATTTTAGTTTTGAGGATTGAAAACTGTTTTTAGCAACTCTTCTTGTACTTGGTCTACATACAAAAATTCCAGAGAGAGAGGAAATCCAGGAATTTTTATTTCAGAACTAAATGATTCAATACTTGTTTAGACATGTCATTCCCCCTCCATTGATTCACGTGGAAAATCAAACAGACAAGTGTGCAGGGATCGTAGCTATCTCTCTCCTCTTGTTTCCCTGCATATGTCAGTCATGTCCTTTTATATATTTTTTCCTTGAGTGTGTGTCCGAACAGAATGAGTTTTGTGTGTCTGAACGCACTTACTCATGCTCGTATTGTCCGCAGAGAAAACTGTAACGACCAAAATATAAAAAAACCATCTCTTGTTTTCCTCTACTCTTGTACGTAGTACAGAAAGAGAGTACACACACACAAAATGGACGTAAATGAAAAATAAGTCGCTCGAAATAACCTGATATCTTCTTTTTCCCTTAGTAAAGCAGAAATTTCAAAACATATAATTGCATTAGGTTTGTGACGCCTGAAGCTGAAAATACAAAACGTTACAGAGTTTAAAAGGCTGCAAATATTTTAGAAAATTCCCAATTCTATTCCTCTTTTTCGCTAAACGTTCACTCCAAATCTGTGCACTTTTCATTGTAGACTAAAATGGTAATGGATGAAATTATGAACAAATCTAATCTGTATTATTAGGTCAATTTTGCTTCATTATGATTTTTTTGCATTTCATTTAAATTCGCACAAAATTACTTCTTGGTGGGTGAGGAAGAATTTACATAATGAAATAATGGCAAAATTAGTTTCCTAAAGTCCTGACACTTAAGGGCAGACACAAACGACGCCGAAGGCCTTGTTTAGTATCTTGTTTCTCTATAAATACACACACACACAAACAGACGAGGTGCAGCAATTGGCTCAACAAACATTCGTTGTCGGAAATAGTCCTAATATTTTTTTTCTGTTTGTTTTCTTCGGATAATATTTCGAGTCAACAATTTGAGAGTTTATCGATGGATGAATGGCTATGCTTCTCCGTCATATAACTCTATACTCTGTCCAAGCACATCCCACACCACACCACATTGTACACTTGGTGCAATTTGGTGGGAGGTCATGCATACGTGTGGGAGTTACGGAGTCCAGGACTCTGTTTCGTCAGCACAATATTTGTGTGTGAACTACACACACACACAAGTGACACTCTTTACTCACAGTCCTTAATGTGTTGTGCGTGCATAACTTTATGTACGTAACTGAGTGATAAAATGTATTGTGTACATGTGTGTTAGTGTGTATCTATACATACAAATAAAATGTTTATTTAATATTTTCCCTTTTATTTACGGCCACGACTTGTGATTCACAACGACCGTGTGCCTCTACATATAAATAAAAATACAATAAAAAAAAGCTAGGTAACTAAAAATAAAAACTTTTACCTTGCGTAAGTTCTAATTTGGCTCTTTTTTATTCATTGTACTTCTCCTCTTCTCATGTCATTGTCCAGATTCGGATCCTGCGGTCAATGAGAAAGTCGCTTTGTTTATTACGCAATGCTAAGCTCTCTCTCACTTTCTGTGCCTCTGTTCACTCCTCACTCACGTGTTCTAAATTTTATGAAAATGTCAACAACGAGTGTATGTGTGTGTAGGGGGAAAAGAATGACCGGTTGACTCACAATCCATTCAAGATAATACAAAATTACGAGTTACGATGACAAAATGTAGGCCAAACGTTCATATTTTTTTCAAGTTAATTATTATTAATTCATGAGGAGGGGCTAGCCAAGGAGAGAGAGGGAAGGGACACAACTACACATGGTGACTACAAGGGAGAAATTTAGGACTACTACTGAATCTTGTGTGTCGTGTGTGTGTGGAGAGAAAGAGAGAAGGAGAGAGACTGAATTGAGAGTCTGGAGGATGGAGAGAGTGATAAATATGAACACAGAGGCTCTCTGTACCATTTGACTATGCATGAGTTGTGACCATAAATATTATTTTGTGTGGATGCCAACTACTTTTGAAGGAATCAACTAAATTGCATGGAATCGTATCCCCCTAGCATCCCAAGAAAATGTCTCCTTAAAGTATACAATATTCATTCCCCTACTCCACATCCACATTTCCCCAGTGAAGAATGACAGGAGGAATGACATTTTGCATTTGAAAGCTGATAGCTCCCTCCTCCTCTCTCTCACTCTCTTACTCTCTACATACTGAGTATTCCAACTGCATAATAATAAAAAATATGGACTCTAGCTCAGCACACACACAGGGAGTGTTGTGTATGTGTGTCTGTGTGAACAAGGCCTGACGGCCGGTATAAATATGTAGATACATGTGCATGAGTAAATGTGGAAATGGCACAGATTTCGCCTTCCTTCATCTTCCAAGAGCGGAGTAGGAGTAGTACATGTCCCGACTTCTTTTCGGGGTAAAATAAACACACACACGAGTCACAGACAGAGCGCGAAGGAGAGATGCAGATGCTCTGCAATTTGCATACACCAAGACAATAACATAGATACACATTATGACGTCTCCCTCATAGTTTATCTGTTATTGGATAGAAAGCTGCATTAAATTACATAAGCGTTTGTAGGTTGTGCCGCAGCTCTTTATTACAGTTACAATACAGTACAGTACAGTAGAGAGAGAGTGTGTGTGTGTGTGATGGTGCCATTCTCGTATCATCATCATATTCTTAGTGTCTCCCATTTGCTCACTCGCTGAGCTCCCTTAGGTCTGGATTAATATGACATTTTCTCCCTCCTTTAAATAGAGAATGTATGATGCTCTCGGGTATTTTTTTCCCTGACAGTACAATAATACGAAGACCCGTGTGTGTACTCTCTCGGTGTGTGTGTGTCCATGATTGATGCAGGAGGATGTATAGAGTGAAAATGTGAGGAGAGATGAGGAGAGTGTGAATGTGTGTGTGTGTGGGAGTGTGGAGGGTGGCGACTGAGATAAATTTATTTTTGCTTTCGTGTCACAGCCTCGCAATATACAAGAATGAAAAATACTCAAAAAGAGAAAAGTGCCATTTTCTCATGAATCACACAACAGCAGGAGGAGAAGGAGCAAAAGTAGCAACACAAATTATGTGAACGGTAAAAGTAACGCACTGGAGTAAAAAAAGTGAGAGGAGAGTATGCGGAGAAGTGGAGGATGAGAGAAAAGTATCTTTTTTCACTCTGGAATAAATCTTGATGCAAGATCTCAATAAAAATTTCACAAATTCCCCGCTCACATTCCCAACTAAATTATATTCCGGTCATATTACTCTCGGACACCCGCCTGTCAGCACCCGCACTCCACACACACAGACACACACATCCACCCACCAGAGCAAGAGAAATTCTCTTGGGCTTTATTGCATTATTATGTGAGGTGTTCAGACGGAGGGGCAGGGAAAAAGAGAGAGAAGAATTCAGAATGATATTCTACACACTCTCTCTAATACATACATTGGAGGTACATTAGAGAAAGGAGTACTTGGGGTTTTAGACAACTTATCCTTTCTCCCACATCCAACTCAGCACTGTACAATAAATAAAGGGCTGGAGAAAAGGCAGGGCTCAGTCAGAGCGAGGATGAATCAAGAGTAGGAAAATGTAGGGGAAAAAAATAAATTATGGTTGCAAAGATCACAAAGCAAGGAGGGTACAAAGCCGAGGAATAGATGGATGAGTTTTTGTGTATGCTCTTCAAGTGCCTCTTAACCTCTCTCTCTCTTTCACTCGTGTGTGTGTGTGTAGGTGTGAGGGACATTATCCGTATTCGGTATCGAAAGTCAAGACTGGAAAGATATTTTCTCCTGACGGATCCGAAAGTTCAACTTTCTGTGTGTGTGTGTGTTTAGTGTGTATATTTATAAGAACTTTTTGGTGTCAAAATTAGGTATAGTCGTATGGAAGGAGGGAAAGACTGTTATTACATGATGTGAATATACATGTTCACTTCTCGTTTGATGTGTGTGTGTCAGTGTGTGTGTACGGACGGAGACGGACGAGGCAGCAAGAAGTTTCCCGTCTCACTGGAGAGACAAGGGAGGAGGGAGGAAAAGGTTAAATTTAACAGGATGGGACAAGTGTCGAATTCAGAGAAAGGGAAAAGTTGACTTGGCCCTTTCCCCTCTCCTGCCTCTATCCACATCAGACTCTATCCTACCCCACCCGAAACAACATAATTCATTGGAAACAACTTTTCCACGGTCTAAATACTCACTCTCTGTCTATGTGACTGCGTGTGTGTGTGTGTGTGTTTGTGTGGGAACGTGAATGTAAATTTGTTCTAGCATAGGCACTGCCTTTCCCCTTAGTATGCTGATTCTGTGGAGCAGAGAGACTCCTTCGGCACAGTCCTGGTTCCGGTCTTTTGAATCTTTGGATGTTTGTGTGTGAAAACAAACGGGTGAGTTTATTAGGTGGATGTGGGAAATAACACAATTTTCAAATAGAACTTTCACGGAACTGAGTAAAAGGGAATGGTAGAAAAAGAGAGAGAGAGAGGGAGTTCCGCTTGAACATTTTTTTGACTTTTCAAAACCAACACAAACAAATTTTGTATTTTTTTAAAAAAAATATTCACCAAAATTTTACCTGACAATCCTTTTGTCAAATTACATTTGGGTTAGAGGACATCAACTTTAGGAAAAATCATTACTAATGCTTAGTAGCTGGATACTAGATAGAGTGTCAAAGAAAAATGTTACATTTGGGAATCCGGATTTTCTCGGTGGGAAAGAGAATCAGAGAGAAATTTGGGTCATCTTCTCCATATTTCGGGAGAGCATGTGGAAAATGTAAATATATTTATACAAGGATAAAGGTATCTTTTTGCGATTCGGCTAATGAGAGAAGCGAGGAAATTTATGATGACTCTGCATACCCACTTTTTCTACTCTCTTGTATTTATGATCATCCACAAAATCTCAATCGTCTCTTCCTTGTCGGCATCTCAAACCTGGAATCCTTCCATTCATCTCTCTTACAAGTACTCGCTCGTAAGTGAGGGTGAGGCTGAGGCTGTGGACCATTTAATTTTTTTGTTCATGCGTCCGTTACGCACACACATGTAAAACTGTAATGTACAAGGCACATAGTTAAGGTTTCTTCATTTAATCAATTGATTAATTCTGTTATTATTTTCTTCAAAATGCTTCACACTGATTGACTATTTTTTGTAATAAAAGACAGAGAGGCTGCCAAAATTTTTGTGTTGGATGTGTACATGATCTGAATTTGAGGAAGGAAAACAACAAGTATGAATGGTCATTCATGACTCATATTCTTCATAAGCTTCTAGGTAAATTAGAGAGAGAGACGTAATTGACGTTGAGAGAGAGAGCAAGGTTTTTTAAATTAAATTAAAAATTCCATGATGCTCATTTTGAAATATTTGCATTTAATTATTCGTTCAATTAAAAAGTCCTAAAAGTTAGCTAAGGTTTGTCATGCAATCAACGTAATTGCAGTGACTGTTGTGATCAACAAAATAAGTAAGTTGATTACATAAAAGGTATTTTAAATTGATTTGCTACACAACATTCGTTCTACCTTTTGTCAAAAACATCCACAAATGAAGTAAAGACCTTGTTCTGTCCAGATTGAACACATCGCATCATACAGAGAGAGATGTGTGTTGGCTGTGATGACAATTAAATTGATATATTGTCTTCACGGAATCCAAGTGTGATGTGTGTAGATGAGAAGAAGAGTAAAAGTGAGAAGACAAAGAAAAGAGGGGGATGCGGGTACGCTGAACCTGAATTTTCAGACGACTTGAGAGGATGAGGATGTGAGGCTGATGTGTACATACAACAAAAAAACTAACCTCTTTCATAATAAAGCACATGCACACACACACATTACATAGTCTGGCTGAAGTGCAATGCTTTTGAAAAAGGTCCCTAGCATCAAATTGAAAAGGTCATTTTCAAGAGAAGACAACATGTGGGAAATGAATGGACTCACATCTTACACATCCAAACTTTTATTGAGTGTGCATGAATTCCCTTGAAATTAATTAATATGCAAAATACAATTAGTTAAGTTTTGAGTCAAATTCATTTTATAATTAAGTTTCCTCAAATCTACCCATTCATAGTCGTGTGTGTGTGTGGAGTTGTATTTTCCTTCAACCATATCTCATCAAAAATAATTCCCTTCGTTCCCTTTCCTTTCCATTGGACAGGGACAAATGAGTTGAGGATTCCCTACCAAAAATCTCACCATGTGTTACAATACCTTGAATTAGATGGTTAACATTTAGTCAATTGTGTGTGTTCACAGGAATTTATTGACTAAGGGCGCCGCGAGTACAACAAACAAAAATTTAGCAAAATATTTTTTAAAAATTGTCTATGTACCCCAATCCGCTCCTGATAGATCTTAACTCACTCTCCATAGATGAACGATCAACGATCATCTTGCTTCACTGAGAGAAAGAGAGAGAGAATGAGTCTCACCTCCAAAGTGAAAAAAATGATGAGCCGGCGAAATCAAGTTAAAGATGCCGGCGGACAGATTTTTTCTGCTGTATACAAATAACATACATTAAACTGGATGCATTTATAACCGCCTTGTAGGCTACAAGTTGTAGCCTTGATTTCGTTCGTGTCTGATTAAGCTATTTAAACCAGTGTGCTTACTATTACATTGGTCTGATCCACATTTAAATACATAACGTCCACAGAAGCTCAGCACTGCTACCCATGCTTCATATTTCCAAAAATGCATTCAGAGAAATGAAGATTCTTAGTTTTCAAAAACAGATTGCAATTTTTACAGAAAAAATTGACCAGTGCATTATGTGTGTACAATGCAGTTAATGAATTATTAATGGAATAATACAAATATACTGTCAAGTCATAACTTCAATTCATCCAATCTACATACCAGTTCAAAATTCATAATTTAAAAAACCAAATAATCCGCATTTTTTGGAAAATCACCTGTAAGACAATGATCATGACATTTGTGTGAGGTCAATATTTTCTACACAGAAGTGTGGAGTGAATATTACATATGAGAGGGGGAAAATTGACAAGGGGGAATTTGACACAATGATTTTTGATTATAATGATAATGATTACGTTGATCATATCCTGTCATCTCACATTTATTTTTGCATGGCTCATCATTCGAGGATTTTTAAAAAATTCCACAACTTTCCTCCTCCTACACGGCCATTTATTGTGATGTGTGTGTCTGAATTCTTTGTCTAGTTTTGTCTGTGAGGAGTACATACAAAAGGTTTGTCCTGTTTTGTACAAAAAAGGTACACAAATACATACTACATACGTAGGGTAGAAGTACTCATAAAATGGTGGCATGTCTGGAGGAATTGTAAAAAAACAAAAAAAGATTTAGCAGAAAAGGCTAGAAGAGCATCAGTCCTGTTTGTAAACTTCACAACGTTCCTATGCGTGTGTGTACGAATCGTATTGATAAGAACAAGCAACTTGATGAGACTCCGTAACATAACATAAAGTCCACATGGTTTTGCAGAGAGACTCGACTGTGTCAAAAGAGAAGATTTTTTGTGGGGACATTTTATAGCAGAACCATGGTGAATGTCCACAGTAACTCTGGGAAGCAGAGAGTACCTTAAAGAAGAGGTTTTTGAGGATAGGGAAAGAAAATTCTGGTGAATTTGAACAATTGCAAACACACATCAGTCACATAATATATTTTATTATTGTAAAGTTGAGAGAGTACAAATGTCCATGAGAGTTCCTCTTACATTTCTTCCACCTGAATCTCTATCTCTCTCCGTGTGTGTGTGTGTCTAAATTGAAGGTGTTGTTGTTGTACATAGCTAAGAGTCATCATAATTTGAAAAATCACTTTTTCCACGTTAGCGCTTTCCTCCTTCCTTTACTCAAAACTCAAATGTAATTACTTCATTCCAGGTCACCTTTGCTATATCACCAGGAATTGCATGTATTCCCTCTACTCTCTTTCTTTCTGTGTTTGTGTGTATTTGATTGTGAGTACTGGAAAATGGTAATCAAGTACTTAACTTTTTCTCCTCCTTCCCATCCTCCTTGTATATCTCAGTTTTATGACACTAAATGACTACACTGTCCCTCTGTGCTGTCTCACTCCGTATGTACAAACATTCACAGTTCCTTTTGCAAGTAGTCTAAAGAGGGTCTCAGAAAATGAGCCATCCTTTAAACACACTGACTACTCTCACCAGACAATGAATCTTGTACACTGTGATTCATTGACCATCTTTGAAAGGGGGAAGGAATGAAAGATGATAAGAAGGAACTAAAAAAGTCAGGTATCTACGACTGCATGTCATGTAACATATTGACCATCCAGACAGAATAGGAGTTGTTGGTACACGCGAAAAAAGATCCTTCCTTTTTCACCAGTGCAAAGTTCTGTCTCTCTCTCTCTCTTAACAATGATCATTGTGTGTGTGGTGTTGTTTTGACAAAAGATTCTTCCACACACACACTCGCTCACTCTTTTTTCCTCTGTGTAAATGTCTCTGCTGGATATGTTGAACCATCCACTGGGTACGTAAATGGTTTTCGACTCCATTGTAATAATCCTGTGTGGATTTTTTCATGGATACTACAATGATGATGATCATGTTCAGTGTCAAGAAACCTGTTGAAAAGGACATGAGAGTGACTGTGGTGTGGTGAATGAGTGTGACTGTGACTGTGTGGACTCACAGTCAAAGAAGAAGCATGCAATGATGCAACCTGCTCTCTTCTTCTTGATGCAGTTTGCAATTATTATGACAGCTGCAGCAAAACACAAAAAAAACTCATTCTCTCTTCACACTCAACATTTGCATTTGTCATTGTCTACTCTTTCAACTTCCATACTTATGTACACAAAAAGAATTCAGATTGTGGTTGAGTGTGTGTGTGAGGTATAAACGTGATCCTTCCTATTTCTGTCAGTAAAGATTCCCATGATCATTCATGTTATTTTAATATGCATATTATCCAAGACAAACACACACATTTTAACGATTCTTAGAATTTTCATTGAAGGGAATGAAGGAAAACATTGCGTGTGCGTAAATTTACTCAAAATTCTTTTTTTTCATTGACTCTGAGAAATTCGAAGGTCTTTCTCTCTTACATACACTTTATGTAAAGTGTTTCATGTGCCCATGATGTCCACATGATCAGGTGATGATGGATATTGCCCCTGACCAGTGCGAATTTACATTTTTATATGTCGCAATTACATATTTTTTGTAAACAAGTGACTCTTGAAAAAAAACTACAAACTACAATCAATGAATGGATGTGGGAGACAATTAATGGTGAAAGTATTCAAATATTCGTGGTAATGACTGTATTAGAGAAGGAGAAGATGTAAAGTGTGTGTGTGTGTGTGTTTACACTGATACATGGGTGTCATATTTTTTTCCCATGTACCTACAAAATGTGTAATTGTGTAGTCACTTCGTCGTGTAGACTGACGAAGCGGTGAAGAAGGGTTGCAGGATTGATTTCTTTATTGATTGATTAGCCACTATTTTTGGTAGCACTCTAGTGTGTGTACAGTATGTGTGTGGGGGGGGGGGGGGGT
>WJFB01001921.1:0-24380 GCA_009870185.1 Pygmarrhopalites habei
AGAAATTGTATTACAAATTGTAATATGCTTCTTATACATGTATTAGAACGTACTGGAAATTTTTGGGAATTTCTGGGCATTTTTGGGAATTTGGGCATCGTTGAAAAATTCCCGGGAATTCTGCAACCCTGTTGTTCATCCGGGTCATGGAATGTACATTGTACATTGTGCAAAGGGCAGGGATACCAAATACACAATCATAAAGGGGTGAAAAGAGAGTGAGAGAGTGAAACAAATTAAATTTGACTTTGGAGTGTTGAGCCAAGATAAATGTAAACAATAAAATTTTGACAAATGATCTTTATAATCCTACATGAAGAATCACAAGAGGATGCTGTACACAATGAATTAAGTGGGCTTCAAACTGTGTGTGTAGCGCCTTCAAATAATTTTTCATGCATAAATGTGGATTCTTGTGAAAGGGTGTGATGACGTGGACTCGTTAGCTCTGAATTCATTCATTCAAAATTAAGATGAAGCATAATTATTTCTCGAAAATTGTATCTTCCGTTCCAGCCCTCACAGTAAAACTAAGGTGGTAGGTAATACGTTTGTGTGTGTCTGTAATGCATATAGTGGAAAATTCTCCTTAGAGATGTTAAGAAATTTTGTGGGGAAGTGCGTCAAAAAGGAAGGAAGTCTGGGTCTTTCTCTTTTGAAAAAAAAGAGGAAGAGGGGCCTCCGCTTAATTTGTCTTGCATGGAAATTTAAAAGTTAATCCGATAAACTAATGAACACTTCCACACACACACATCCTTACGATGAGTCTGTGTGAAAATATTTTAGCCATCTTTGCGTGTGTATGTGGACTGTATGATGGTAACATGTGTAGGAATTACAAAGTAGGGATGACAACCTTGTACGTCAGTGTCTGACGCCATATGATCTATTCATTGTCTAGTATTTTAAAAAAAAATTCTATGAATTTTCTCTTCTGTTGATGGGGATGAGAAAAAGTTTTGTATTTTTTAACTTGATTGCACAGTTTACTCTGTACGAAACACTTCCTTTAATAGGTTGGTACACCGTCTCAACTTTCTTTTCTTTAGTGATTAGTAAAACTAATGAATGGCCGGAGAAAGTTGTGTGTACAGTTTTTGACTAATGACAACGTGTCTGGCTTGAGTGAATTCTCCACAAAAATTCTACAGTTTTACACGTGTGGACCAGTGAATTTTTTGTGGTTCGTTAAAACCGCCACATGTAAATGTGTTTTTTATTCATCTGTTATTTTTTTACATAAAGAAGAAAGTTTAAGCTTGATTGGAAGTAAATAGAGAAGAAATTAGAGAAATTTTGTTTTTGATATAATTCTCCGAATTGATTTAATAACGAAACTTGAGTAAAATTGTAAATTAAGAAGTAATTCCACGAAACATGATCCTCCATCCATTCCCAGTATTATTGACACTCGATTTATACCGAATCATAGCCATGTCCGTGGTTCCCAAGTACCGAGCTGGAGTATCCTTGTATAATTAAAAATAAAGATGCTTAATTACACCCCTTCAACATGATTACACCTCCAATACATCATTTACAAGTAGTACTTACTCCAGAACAATATCTCGTCACAAGTACAGGCTCCTCAGTTAAGGCGTGAGAGTTCATGGCAGAGATCTCTACAAAATTTGACTCACAATCTCCAACAATCATGAAAGCTAGAGAAAGGAAAGTGAGAAGAGGATTACAAAGTATCAAACAACTTTCACCTCTTCCTCATTTAATGATGACTCATCATTAAAAAGACAGATACATGCAATTGAGAGGTGGAATTACTTGTGAAATCAAATTGAAGTTTTAAAGCTGCTGGAACTCTGACTCTCCATGTACAGGGGGTAGGACTGGTGTAGTTGGATGGATAGAATGGACTCGTCAAACTACCCAAAATACAGAGTACAATTTTAATGACTACACTTGAAATTTTAAGAAAATTCATTCAAAATTAATAAGCGTCCAAAACTCACCTTCCTCCAATATGGAAGATATCACCACCACAACCAATGGCTGAAATAGAGAGAGAGAGAAAGGAAGTGGATGAGTGTCAAGTCACCCTTAGTCAAACAAATTGTGCATACACAGTCCCAGGAAGTTTGCACACACCCAGTGTAAATATACTTTACACACACCCATACACACTGTAGAAAGAACCGTAATTGTTCTTTCACTTTCCCCTTGAGAAATATTCCTATTACAGTCTGTCAAAATGTTCTTCCGTGGGCACAATTAAATAAACTGTATATATTTTCAAAAGTATTCTGTATGCTTTGCAATACCATTTGACGTTGTATAAGTCAGATCATAGCCCCTTCCTTGTGAATACCTCGTAAAGTACTGAACCCAAATCGTACTTGTGGCTGCGAAGATAGGACTAGGTACAGCTGAACCACAGTATCGGGCTAGAATTCTTCCATTTTGATTATTCTCCCGAGCCTATGATTTTCCCAAAAAGTTAATAATCTTCTCAAAAAACACACACCCTCTCTCGAACGCACACACCTGTAGAAGAAAACAATGGACTCACCTCGAAAGCAGACTCTTGACAACCCGTACTCTCAGGGAGTAGAAATTCGTTGAAGTAGAGGGATACAAAGGAACCATTGAGAGCATTCACAGTGAAAATACAGTTGGAAAACATTGGGGTGTAAGTGGGCCATTCGGGACTGAAAATCCTCCCTTGAACGTTCGTGTAAGTCCTGTTGCAACCTACACTCAAATATTTTCGAGAAGAAGGAAAAACAATGTATAATACTTAAATAATGGAGAGAGAGAGAAAGTTCAGGAGGGGATTTGAAAATTCAAGTTATTTCAAGGAGAATATAAAATATGGTATTAAAATTTGAAGATTCTTTTCCCCTCCTCTCTTCTCCTCTCTCCTCTTCTTCTTTTATTAGATTACTAGAAAGTAGAACAAAAGACTCACCCGCTGCTTTGTACTCGATTTTGAATCCTCGAGCAACCCTTGCAGCATTCGTTTGGAACACAACTTCCACTGACCTCCCCACAGAAAAAAAGTCAGGGGGTAGTTGAGTCCCACAGTACAACATGTCTTGCATTATCGTGGCCTACATAAAAGTTTATTTTGGTCAATTTTTTTTCCAAAAAATCTTAATCCTTGTGCTCCAGATGGAATGTGAATTTTTCTGAGGGACAAACTTACAGTGTCAATGTTCATATTGATAAATCTCCAATCTTGAGATCTCACTCCGTTGAATATTATTGAACCGCTTATTCCTTCCCTTGATGTGTACTATTAAAATATTTGTATGTAAAAATTGTACAGAGCAATTATTTATTTCAATTTCCGGTTCAATTAATAAAGTCAAGCTGCCCAAGAGAGACTTTGTATGAAAAGCTGAAAATACAAAACTCACCGAAGTGGACACATCACGAATTTGAAGCTTGTCATTCCCACAGTTCGCACTGGACTCAATGTCTAAGTCTTTGAATGTGACGTCCACCTTAACCAAATTAGTACTCAAATTTTAGTTGATATTTAAAATCATTATCAATTATGGCTATTAAGAATTGACTCAAAAATCTCAACCTCATCATTCATCGTAGCTCCTTCGATGATCCACCGACATTTCAAATTATTTGGATAAGTATTTGACCCACCATAGTTGGGACTCGTCAAAAATTTACTTTCTCTTGTTGCATTAAGTGAGAATGAGGATCCACAGACAGCTGGAAATATTTTGTAGAGCAACAGCAATAAGATTTAAAATTGTACACACATTTTCGCCTCAATACACAAGAACAATAGAAAGTGAAAATCCATACTGCGGTCCTCAAAGTTTGACAAAAAATAATGTGTGGATGTGTGTGATGTCAAGTGGAGGATTTTATTACACACCCCCCTCCAATTATAAGGAGACAAATCCCTTCAAAATGAATCTAGTCCTCGACCACCCACTGTCACACAGAGTGGCTAGGGCTGGGGACAAAAATTGAAGCAATCAGAATAGATGATTGTCTATGTTATGTGTGTCGCTGTGTACAAAAGGGAGAAGAGTTTCGTGTCTTGTGTAACGTTTGTATAACACACGTATGTACGACACACACTCACACACGCAGTGCAAGATTGAACTTTTTTCCATTTTGAATTTTTTTGACGCTGGAAAAGAGAAAGAAGTGTACGTCGTGTTTAACCATAAAGAGGAGATTGATGATGACATTTTCCTTTTTTTAAAACAACTTGCTTCATCAACTGAGGAGGACTGAGTTGGAAAGTGATTGATGTGTGTAAAAACTGCGTCGGGAGAGGGACAGAGTTTTTTTTGGGTAAATTATGTACTCTACTTACCCATGAAGAAAGTTGAAAGAGGAAATGACATTTTGTATACATGTACATGTGCAATGTGAGAATATGTTCATGGCGTCTCTCCTAACCCGCTAAGCATTTTGTCGACAAGGGAAAGTAACTCTAATTCTTTTTTCTAGTCCTTTGTATTGCACAAAAACACACACATAGCACACAATGTGTGACAAATAGTGGAACTGCACGCCAATGCTACTGAGGGAAGGACACGAGGAAAAAAAGATGTGGAATGGCTTTTATGTGATTCTTTGATTGCTTAAGGTCATTTCGGCTGAGAAGGAGATTTGGACTATTGACATAGAAAGCGGAGAGGAGGAGACAAGAACGAAAGCTGGAAATTCCCTTCCACGAAATCTACTTGTCAACTGTGAGGACGTAAGGTCGAGAAAAAAACAAGTATTTACACACAATAATACGCGAGAAAGAGCTTATTGTCAACTCACATGGTCTACTCGTGACAGTGGCACGGAAACCCGGGAAGTTGTATGACCCATCCGTTACGAAACTGAACCATAGGAAATTTGTGGAAGAGACGACTGTAGGGGGAAGAGTATTTGCACAGAATTTACCAATACTTTCACTGTACGGTCCTGGTCCGTCCCGGATCTACAAAGTTTGCACATGTAAATTGTTTAGCAGTTTCTTTTAATCGTTCTCACCTTAAATTTCCCTTTAAAATTTACAAAAGATGAGAAACTTTACTTCAACATAGTCATAAGGGCAAGGGTCATCCGAATTGGAGACTCCAGCCCTCCTCGCACTCTCCAGATTGAATGATGTGAATGACAATTCAATCATTTGGAAATCTGCTCCAATTATTAAGTAGTCACAAGATAAATCTACATCATATTTCCCATCGTTGTCTCCATCTGGGCTTGATATGGTCCTGGAACCTCCAGAAGTAAGGTTGAATGTTCCACCACAGTTTTGAGCACGACCTTTGTAAAATATAGAAACAATAATAATGTTACAGATGCAAGTTATGTTTCCATGCTTATTTTGACCAAGTCATCCACACAACAAGATACTCACAAATTTTGCATTCGATTCTCTCTGACATTGACTTTGTACAATAAAACATCATCATTTCGTGTACATGCTGGAATGGTCAACAAGTCATCATTATTAATGATATGCACAACTACAAAATTTCCTGGGAATAAGTTTCAGGATGGAAGATGAAAGTCAAAATTTTGTGATTACTTAAATTTAATGAGGAGAGTACGCAGTATACCAAACACCATTTTAATGAGCATTCCAAGATTTCTGGAAAATTTTCAAAGTCTAAATGAAATGATGAGATGAGGAGGTTGTTTCTCTTTCATCATTATGAGTGCGTATTACATGCAAATGTGCTTTCGCAATTGACAAATTTCTACTCGAGTGTCATCGCCCTGTCTAGACCTACACAGAACAGGGGGGACTACTCGAATTGATGAAAAGAAAGTTTGTACTTACTTAAGCAAAAATGCATTACAAAAAAAGTTCTTTTTACATTATCCATGTATTGACATTCAACTGAATGACCATTAAACTTGAAAACTAATGCCATTCCACCAACGAAACTTCTGGTCAATAAACACGAGAGAAAAATTTATTTTTTTTGGATAAAATGCAAAGTCTGCAAATTCTTTCTGTTGACTTTCAAACTTTCTCTGAAATCTTTCCCTCTAAATTTTTATTTTACGATTGAAGATTGGTTGAAGAGGGAAATAAAAACTATTGTGGTTCTTTTTTTCAAAAATTTAATAAACGAAAAGACTTTCCTCAGTGAAAATGATTCCTCATCAATAAATCCGACCCTCTAGTATACACCACAATATTTTGAATAAATATCTTCCATTTCCTTAGAACTTTCTCCCTAATCATTATGAATCATTCTTCCCCCTTCTGCTCTCTCTTTCCTCCGTTACTTTCTCCAGAGAAAGCTTTCGTGTGATTGAACGAGTGGTGGAGAGGAGAAAAGGATACGGCGGGTAAAACTCTTCAAAAGAACTCAATCTGTGAATGAGACTTTGGGTGTAGAATAAAAGTACATTAGGTGTTTTGTACATCCAAAACATCTTCCCTCTCTCTCTACACACACACACATTTATGTGTACGTTACTCACAGCATTGACCAACTGAGATTAATCATTGGGTTGGGGTAAAAAGGCTGTCCTATTTACCCAAAGAGCCCATAGAAAAACGAAAAAAGAGGGCTGGTGTGTGGGTGTGTGTTGTGTACCACATAACAATAATTTAGCATTAGTGAAAGCATTGACCCTTTTACCCTCATCATTCATATGCCCCTATGTACGCACACACACACAGAAACATGTGTGTGTGTGGGTAGACACAAATGTAGATGTGATCCATTGGATCTGTACGCGAAAGAACCTGTAAGAAAATAAATGGATCCTGGCTAAATTTTTCATGCATCTATTGACACGAAATTACGTAATCTGTTCATCGATGAAGAAAGTAGTCCCTCCTTTCGCTTTCTCTCTCCCCCTTTCCCTTTGTCTGTGTGGGGAGGAGGGAAAAAGAATTCTCTCACCATTCACCCTTATGACATATCTAGCCATGGGACAGACACACAGTTGATGATATGGATAAAAGTTGTTATGATGATGAATTACTCGGCTTACCTAGAGTGAAGTCAATGGCAGCAACAAAGCCACTCTTCTGAATACTCCAGTCGGTGACAAATTGGACTGTCATAGAGTTTGATCGGGAGCTGATTCGGCGTAAATCGCTTGTTAAGTTCCCACAGTAACTCCCAAGTTTACTTTCATCATTTATCAGGGGACCATCGAACAGGACCACAGCATCGTACTGACAATTATAATGAAACTCCAGCTCGAGATGCTCAAATCTGAAACACAAAGAAAAAAGAGAAAGATGGAAGAGGGAGAAAAACAAAGAAATTATTTTGTACAAAAATTTTGTCATCATCTTCATCATTCATAAGGAAAGCTTTCTCTTCTTCATCTTTCTAGTAATACAAAAACATAAAGGGAAGTGTAAATCTACATTAGCTGGCAAGACGCCGACGGATGGAAGAGGGAAAGATAGATAGAGGAGAAACGAGAAAAAAGAAAGGAGGGAGAAGGAAGAGAAAGGAGTAAAATCGACAATTCTGACATAATAATTTTTCAAAAAGCTTTTCTCTCTCATTTTCTCAACTCATCTCATCTCCATCCTTTTCTGACTTTCTTTTTCTCTTTGACACCTTTCCCACGTCTAAAACACATACCAAGAATTTTCACTCTCACCATTTTGCCACTTTGATGACACTCCAGAGTTTATTTTTTTTAAAAAAAAAAACTACGCAAGCTGGAATTCCTTCACTAGATTGCTCTTTGATCTTCCAATTAGTCAGCTTGTCTTTCTGTTTTAAATTTTAAGCTTTACTGCACAATACGTGCAGAGTACACAGAGAAAGCCTCACAGGGAGATGAGATAAAAAATGAGAACAATTTCTGAAAGAGGTTGATCAGGACACGCAAAAGAGAAAGTGAAACACAAATTGTACATATAAAATTAAAGCATGGACATGGAACAGTGTAAAAAAGTTTAGAGCAAAAAAATAGAAAGTATTTTTGGGGCCGCTTTGCTTCACTCACTTTAATCGGACAACTTTGTTTGGAGGTGCTCTCACAATCCAAGTACAATTCATATTAGGGGCTGATGTGAATGGATGACCTGGTGATCGTAAAGTAGTTGGCTCTGTGACGACCCCTCCACAACCTAACGTAAGAGAAAGAAGATAGAAATGGAGACAACAAGGAGAAAAGAGAGGAAGGAAAGTATTCTCATTTATTTACTTTCACTTTGCTCGACTGAGCTTGATTCAAATGAAAAAACATTATGTGTGCATGTGTTTGTAGTGTTGTATTTTGTGCATTGGACTGTTTCACCTTCACACCTGCTAACCCCGTCCGAGATTCCAGGACGTTTTCAGGGAAACTGGAAGTTTGTGTGTCTTGTGATATATATGTGTGTGAGATTGTCTGGCTCCAGTCGGGAAGAAACAAATTTAGGAGGAGGAGGAAGAGGAGGAGAGAGTACAAGAGAGATAAGGAGACAGACAGTGAATAATACAATATAATGTTTAAATTTATGAGAGTCCTCACTGTAGGCTGAGTATCGTAGGCGGAATCCATAGTTTTCGTAGTTTGCCAAGTAATTGTAGGAAATTGTGACGGCACCCTGTGCAATGAAGGCAGGTGGTACTTGTTCCCCACAATACAATCCACCCCATCTTCGTCTAGATCGAGCGACTTCTGATGTATTTCCCATCCAAATACTCACATTGACAGTGGGACAATGCGTTTCAGCAGCTGGGTCAATCTGAACTCCAGATGTCAATATGGGAGCTACATGGTGAAAGGAGAGAAAGTGTTTCAACAATTTTTGTGTTTAAAATTCACAATTTATGGCCACCCGTAGTTTTATTTATGGCCAAGTGGAAATTAAACCTCTACTAGTCAACTTTTGTCCACACACACACACACACTCACTAGTATCTGTACTACTGTCCCCTCCAAAATAATTCGTGAAGATGAATACAAAGTCTTCTCAAAATTTGGGAGAAGAAGAAAGTAAATGGGAATTTAGAGACAAGGAAAGATAATAGATCAACCAAGGGACTCATTAATTTTCTCTCTTGCCCTCTTCTTTTTCTTCCACAACACAAGAAAAGTAGCAACATAGTAGTAAGTCTAATCCTTGAGAATAAATGAATTGAAGCTAAACTTGTAACATGATTTATCCACAAAAGACTGGATACATGAAAGAGAGAGAGGAAAGGGTACCTGCGACTTGGAAGGGGTCCATGAACTCTCCGACGATGTAAGTGTCCGAAGAATTCCCAAGGATAATGTAGTCACACTTTTGAACACTGTAAGTCCTCTCCCAACCAATCCCAGACCAGTAGCCGAAACTGTGCACACTTAGAGAATGACCATACCTGTCGTAATGAGCTGACCTTATCTCTCCCACTTGATCCGTGTACAGTCCACCGCAGGGAGAGTACCAATTTATCTGTAATTAATTTATATAGAACATCACATCCTTTTGTGAACTTCGAGGGCCATCAAGAAAAAACGTTTTGTATAAAGTAGGACAATTAAATTTTGACAGGGATTTTAATTTGAAAAATTATTACCCGGAATCCATCTCCATTAGTATTTTCATTGGAATGGAATAAAATTTTAGCTTTTGTACTGGTCGTGTTGACAGGGGTCGGGAGTTGTCTCCCACAAAATTTCCCTACAGAGTTCCACTCATTCCGAGTGGTGAAAGTGAATATCTATGAAAAGAAGAAGGGAGAAAGTTAATCATCATCAAAATGTGAGTAGGGGTCATTGCCGCACAATTTGTATACTCTCTAAGTATAATATAATCTCACCTCCACATAATCATTTGTACAATTCGTACTATTTTCAATGTCAAACCGTCCACTGAACTGAAAATTGAGCATGTAACCCGGGATCGTCTCAATTATCCATTCACACTCTGCATTGTGTGGATACTTTGGACTTGTACTGCTTGAGCTTGTGGTGGTAGTTTGGAAAGAGGTAGACTGGCTATTCACCGTCGGGGATGTCAAAGACCCGGTTTTTGTATGGAGAATACCCCCACAACCTTAATTAATTTATTAGACATGCTCATAATTTACTGTTCTTTTTCTCCCAACTTCGGTGAAAGTTGAAGTTTAGAAAACTTTAAATACAGCCATAATTTTTGTGTGGATGTACATACGACTCAGTGTGGAAATTTTCCACACACTCCAAGTAAAGTAAAGTAAAAAAAATACATAAGGCTTGTGTCCTTTCCTCACCTCTGGGCACAGCCTGAGTCTCAATCCTGAACCCACGTCGATTCCCATTGCTTTGACCATCCGAGTGGAACTCAATCCAGAGAGAACGGGCCATGGAGATGATGGGTGAAGGGATATTACTCCCACAGTAGGTTCCCAGTATGGGTGAAGTGGGGTACTTCCCGTTCCTCACCACCACATAATCTTTGTCACAAACGTCCCCGGATTGAGAGTCATCCAAGTCAAGATCAGCAAATATTAGTTTGATCTGAGACCCATAGTTGAGGTATTCCAGGACCCAGATGCACTCAATATTCGCTGGGTAAGCAGACGGGTAGTTTGGAGTGGTTATATTACTCGCTGGATCACTTATACTCCCCCCACAAGGATAAATTTGATACGTCATGTTGAAAAATGAAGACACATTGTAGGCCTACGAACAAACGGAGAAAAGAAAATGCATTATCTTCATTCCTCCAGCTCTCAACTATTTGGAGTCTTGTCAAAATGTTACACACTTTTTGATCTCTTTATTGCCATTCTAAATTTCGATTGTCTCTCTCTCTCTTTCTCTCCATCCATGTAACGGAGAAATATTTTTACTTCTTTACTTTTGACCTTTGGTCTCAAAGGAGTACATGAAGAGAGTCACAATCTTTCTACACACAAATTATAAACAAAAGAGTGTAATGCACACTGGTCGTGTTTCTACCTGATAAGTGGCAGTGAAAGTGGAGCCGGATAAGTAAAACTTTTGGTTAGTAATGGATCCACAGAATTTTTTCCAAGCATAAGTCCACTCAGCTGGAGGAGTTATTCTCAAAAATCCTCCTGCTGTACATGGAACAGTCCCCGTGGATGTGTCGGACTGTCCCAATTGGGGTAAAAAGACAGAATTGAGAGTCAGAATAGTCGTTCCATTATTCCCATCTCCAATTTTTTTCCATGAACAGAAAGTTGTGGTGGTTGTATTGGGAGTATTTGTCATTTCCGTTGGAGAAGCTAAATTCCCAAAGTTTGTGCCTTCCTCAATTGTCCCTCCGCAAACTTTTTTTTGTAGAAAAAATAACAATTTAAATTATAACAATTTAATTTAGCCATGTTTCATGTACTGTAAATAAATGAGGGATTATGAAAATGGATTTTAATGATGCTTCTAACCAGTTGGGTAGTCAGTGGTGTAACTGATTTTGAACCCTCGATGTGCAATCGAATGGTCTGTACGGAACATGAGATACAGAGTAGAAGATGTCGTTTCCACAGGTGGGGGTAACTGTGACCCACAGAGTGATCCATTGTACAAAAACTCCCGGCTGTTCCGGTAACCGTACCCCACGTCCTGACTTTGTCTCATCTGTAATTCGAATTGTCATGGATGATTCGTGAATATTCATTTGTGATTCATACATCATTATGAACTAAAGATTGAGAGGGAGACAAACCGCGAGAAAGTCGACACAGTATTCATTGGTACGTGTCAAAATTTTAGCTTCCAAGTCAAAATCGAGGAATTCAAGTCGAATTCGTCTTCCTGGTGGAGCTTTGATGGTCCAGTAACAAGAACGATAGTGAGAATATCCTGCTGGGTATCCAGGTGACTTGGATTGGAAGAAGGAAAAAGTTAACAATTTGAGCATCATTCTCAGAATGACTTGTGTGGGAGAATTATGTAGTGACTTGCATTAATTATGATGTTGTATTACTTTTTAAATTAACTTTTTACCTGGATGATGCCAGAGGGTTGTGTGAGTGTCCCGCCACATCCTACAAAAGAATAAAGTTTTAGCCATAGTCAGTATCAGAAGGACTGGAGGGATCACTACATACTTTGATTGGACGTCGGCAGAGAGAGAGGAAAGGGATGTGGAGTGAACCCATTTAATCTAATTACATGACTAAAACAGTCCCTACTGAACAGACACACTGTGTTTAACTTTGGGAGAATGGATGGCTAAGGTTGGAAGACACATCAAAGTTGTTCAAAATTCAGTTACCTATTTTAAATATCTTATTTTCCCACATTACTCCACACACACACACACACACACACACACAATTGGTAGACAATTTACGAGCCGAGAACTTTATCGTGAGGGTAAAGTGGGAAGTTTGCCATTCTCAACTTTCACCAGAGAGAAAGGACCATACTTACATTTGACTCTGTGAATGTCTAACTTTGGATATACCTATAGTCCATACACTGCAGTAAATATATTGTGAACACATGTACATTCCTTTTCATTAATTCAAAAGAAATCTGTTTGACTTTGCCATTTTTCCTCCACTTTGAGGTTTTTTGAGTCAAAATTAATTCGGATACAGTCACACACACCCACAACTGGATACTTCATGTTAAGTTGTCTCTTCTTTTAACCTCCACCCACACTACATAGGGCACACCATTGTAATTCATTTCTCTCTCTTTCTCATCTCAATAATATTGACTGTTAGAAAAAATTTGCATGTGGGAGGACAAGTAAAATATAACTACATAGTCAAAAAAAGAATTACTTTCATTTGCTGCTCGGTAGTATAGCTTGAAGCCTTTCGCATTTTCCCTTTGACCATCCGTCAGGAATCGGACGTGGAGTTGATTTGTGGACGTTTCCACTCGAGTCGGGAGATAACCGTTTCGTTCACAAAAAGTCCAATTTCTAGGATCCTCAATTCCTTTTAGCAAGGGAGAGAATGGAAAAATTCATCATTATAAAATACTGTCATTTAATTCCAATATGAACTTTTAGGACCACACACATTGTATGCAAAAAGATGTGTGATCTTTCTTTTTTGCAGACGCCACTCGACTTCATAGAGGATTTTCTTCATATCATGAAAATGCGTAGGGCTTGTAAGTACGACTATACATATGTAGGTATGTACAATAATGGAATGTGTGCAAGGGTTAAGGAGAAGGCGGGTAAGATTCCGGAAACGTGGAGTGTGCTGTTATAAAATGTGTGAGCCCAGCATTTCTCTCGACTCATTTAATCGGTTGAGAAAAGTAAATTCACCTGCAATATTCTCCTCGGTCATAACAACCCGGTCTCGAGTGCAGTTGCTGATGATGGGGATCCGAGTCCCATTGCTCGAAGAAGAGGAGGAGGATGAGGATGGTGAGGAGGAGAACCGACGGACAGAATTCAGTTCCAAATCGATAAAATCCAAGATGAGGTAAGTGCCTTCCGGCCCTTTGATTGTCCACATACAATCTAAATTAATGTCGTACGATGTCGGGTAACCGTTAGAGACGATTGTCCCCCGCCATCCCACCAACGTCCCTCCACATCTTGCTGCAAGTTCACCAGAGAGACACAAATAAAAGAGCAAACTCCATAAATTCATGAATATTTTTCCCTCTTCCTCTTTTGTCCTCTTTTTGTTCCCCCACTTCTTGAGAACTTTCTTTTTTCTCCTTTCACCCACTCACTTTCTCTTTTCTAATGTAGTATTTTATGAAGTGAAAATATATTTTGGGGTCATTCCTTGCAGAGCAATGATTTTTTTGTGAGGAAAAAAATAAATGAGAAACATAATGGAAATTTTACCATTTTGATATTGTGTACACATTACCTATAGAAGCCTTAGCTTTGAATCCATTTTTGGGCTCTGCAACGGAAGTATAGTAACGCAAGTACAAATTATTTCCTGTACTTTTTTGAGTACCCGGCATCGGACCACAGAAAGTACTAATGGCCGGAGACAGCCTCGTCCCACCGTCCCGAATCTCAACTCCTGCTCTTTCACAACTAAAAACGAAAAAAAAAAGAGGGAGACGAAAAATGAGGAGATAATTATTTCAACGATTTGATGATAATTGAGTGCGTCTGTGTTTTTGCCAGTTTGCCCCCTCTACACACTTTTATTATGCACGAGACCACATAGTGCACATTTTCAACCCCATTAGTTAAATAGGTTAAAGTGGGGAAAAACGAGGGAACATACCCTCGGGTAGTTGTAATATCAAAGCTGAGTTGAAAGTCAATTTGGACGGCTTCATTCGGTGGAACAGTGAAAACCCACTCACATTCTGTGAAGGGAGGTGGGAGGTTAGGGAAATTCGGTGAGGTCAATTCATACTCTCGGACATCATGCGTTAAATGGATTTGACCACCACAACTGGCCGAGACTTCATTGTAGTTGAATGCAAAACCCTTTGTTTTCAAAATAGAATACAGAATAAAAAAGAATGAGGAATTTTTGCATTTTGAAATCATAGAAAGTGAAAGTTGAGTGAAAGTATATTTACACGTCCTCCAGCTGTGTAGGCAAGAAACTTGACATATAATTGATTGGCACTGGTTTCCAAACCACTCGGTCGGACATTCCCACAAAAGCGTCCTTGTCCCAAAAAGGGTGAGTCAGGGTGACCTCCATTCCTCAACTTTTGATTGAAATCATAATTTTATGTTACACAGTACACGCAATCAAATCATCAAAATGAATGAAATAAAAAGGTTTTTTTCAAAGTTTGAACTGACAATCAAAGAGTCTGTGGAGCAACTGCCTTGTGAAGGAGCGTAAATGTCAAGGTCAGTGAAAGTGACTCGAATTGTTCTTCCTGGTCTGACCATTACCATCCAAGTACAATTGGAATGGGCATAATTAGACACACCAAAATTTGGAGATGTGATTCGACCAAGTTCACCAGTCGAACTTTTAATGTATCCTCCACATTCTTTTATAAAAAAATTGACAACATAAAAATGATTAGTGATGACAAGGTCAAGGGTCATTAATTAAAATAGTAAATAGATAATGAAAATGAGATTAACCTGTGGAGAGACTGAAATTGAAGCCTGCACTACTTTGAGTTGAATCAGTGGTCATAACTATTTTCATAGTACGTCCTGATGAATAATAGACATTCCCTTGTTGTCCTCGTTGACAAAGTGTCGAGTTCAACTGATAATTTGTCTCCCCAAACACTCCTAAACTCATCATCATTATAATCCTTTGATCAATCTATAACTTACTATATTCTCATCAAATTAAAAATGTGTATTATGTATATTGTGTACCATCATAAAGTTCAACTTTGTCATAAAGACACGACCAGTGACTTTCCATATCCAGGTCATCAACTTTGAGTTTAATTTTGTAATGTTGATCCGTGAAGATGAACCATTCACATTGCATATTGTGAGGATAACTAAGAGGATAGTTGGGACTTGTAAAAACTGAAGTGTTTCCTGGACTAATGGTGAAGTTTCCTCCACAACCTTTTTTCCCCACCCCCAGAAGTCAATTTTTGTAATTTAATCAAAAGCTCCATTATAAGTATCGACTATTATTTTCATAATTTTCTAACATAATCAAAATCTTAAGGCTACTCAAAATCCCCCTTGTACCTGTAATATTGGAATTGAGTGTTATCACAACTTCTGGTGGAGGAACAGCCGTCCAACTCAATTTGAAAACTAAATTTGCAAACTGATTTTGCTTTCGGAAAAAAATGTACACTACATTTCCAGATGAAGTGATGGGGTCTGGAAGGATTTGACCACACCGATTCAGGAGAACAGGAGCTGTGGTGTCATAGCCATCAAAAACCTTTGCGGAAATGATAAAATTGACTAATTAACTCATTCCAAGACATCATCGGATTTTCTCTGATAAAACAAACGTCCCCCAATTGAAAAATGCAGTACAAGAGAAAGGAGTTAGCATTCAATGTTCCATTGGTTCTACCAGAGTAAGTTCGCCCGTGACTCATACATGCCCACTCTCCATATAATAGTAATATGTAACTTATGACTTTATTTTCAAAAATTGACCTTGAATTCACTGCTCCTCCTGGCACAATTTTGAGAATCCCCTGTATTATAGCCTACTTCAAATTCACTGAATCGGATTTGAATCACCATTCCGTCTTCAACTGTGATCCGCCAGTAAAAATCTCCAGCGTACGTCCCAGGATTTGGCCATAGTGGTGATGCAATGTCTCCACTCGTCCCATTCAACTCATTCCCATGTGCTAAAGAGAGTAGTCATACATAATTATGCATTACACCTTCCGTACTTACTCATTCTTTCTTCTTCACTTGCATTTCCCCTCAATAAAAAATATTCTATCCGTATGAAATTACTATGCAGCATGCACCCCTTCCTTTGTATGCCTACAATGTATTATGATATGACTTTCTCCTTTCACAGAGGAGTGTATTATTACATAGAGTATAGTCGGCCCAGAATCCTGGAGCTTGACCCTCGCCGTCGCTTCGGAATAAAACCCATAAATTGTTCCCAGCCGTTACATTTGCTGGGATTTCATTCCCACAGTAATGTCCAAGAAGTCGACCACTAGCACTGTTTTCATGAATTTCCACAAAATCACTATTACAAAAATCACTCGACTCGATCGCCATTCTTCGAAAGGACAACTGAACTCGATTGCCTGAAAAAAATCCACAAAAGAGTGAGAAAAAAAACTACTTGTTACAAACATTGAATTCTTTCTCTTCCTTCTCGTCCATATTTTTAAACTGTCGGATCGACAGGATTAATTCTGACCTGGTGCAGCCCGGACATTCCAAGTACATTCTGTATTCATTGGGTAGCCATTGGGGTAGTTGGGTGATGTAAAACTTCCTTGCATTGACACCAGATTCCCTCCACACGCTTCACACACACACACACAACCACGTAAGAATTTGAAATATAATCATTGACCTTTGATTAATAATTTAATCTATTTGGATTACCCGACGAAGAAATTTCGTAGCTGGCTCGGAATCCATGACCTGACCCTCCGCTTGGTTTGTACCTGACGACAAAAGCATTGCCTTGACTTGTGAGAGCAGGTGGAATAGTACCAAAGCAGTATCTTCCTACTAGTGGAGCATCTTCATCCTGACCATCCAGAACTTCCACATAATTTTGATTACAGTCTGTACTGTCCCCAGCTACATTGTAAGCATGGATATCCATGTAAGTGAAGGTGAGAGTGACATGGTCATTCTCAGACTGACCCACAATGATCCATGTACAATTTGTTGACTGGAGTAAAGACTTGGCTGTGTCCAATGTCGATATTTGACCATAACGATTTTTAAGTCTAGCCCCACAAGCCTACACAGTGAATATTCAAAATTGACTAATTAACGTTACATGGAAACAAGGAATCTTCTCATTACACAAGATCTTTTGAGGGAGGGAGAGAAAGTCGATCCTGATTAGCTTCATCACACTCAACAGTTTAATGTTATTCATCAAATCTGTGTATGTGCCTGGTTATTTTAAATTATTGTCCTTCAACCAGTCACCCCCATCCCCATAATTACGAAGCTAGGGATAATAGTGACAAAATTTACACTTTCCAACTCATCAAAACTTTTACTGTTTTCTCTTTCCTCCCCTCTTTAAGGTAATCATACTAAAAAGAGAAAGAATGGAGTGGATTTTATGTGTACTCATAATTAGCATACTTACAGTTGAGTATTTTGCAGAGAATCCTTTGCCAGTGGACGACCCGTCCGTTTTGAGTCGGACGAGAAGTTGGTTCCCGGAAGCAGTGATAATTGGTGGATCGGGTAAACTCGTTCCACAATGCATCATTAGTAGAGGGGAAGATCTGGACCGACCATCGTACACCTACAAAGTGTTCATCCAGAAACAAAGTTTTTTGAGACAAAAAGTCTTTACACACACGTAACTATACACTATCTTGATTGTCATCAGATGTACATATTGTACATGGAAATGCAATCTCCATTAGTTCTACCCTACATCCATTTTTAACAAGCAAGTCCAGGAAACGGGTAAATTATAAACTATAAAAGCTGACTTATTTAGCTTGTGGATAGTAAAATAAATACTACTTGCCGCCACATGATCATAAGAACAGTTGATGTGGGTCTCGATTGCAAATTCTGTGAACTGTAACTGGACGACATGATTGGGGTCAACAGTAATGAGCCAACTACAGTCGTCGTCATTGTCATAATTTGCTGGCCAGTTTGGAGAGTAAATCATACCTGTCGTCGTCATCCAGAATAAAAATACATACTTGTCAGAAATTTTGTGTTTGTAGGACAATCGGTTTTAAAAAAGTTGAAGAGAAAGTGAAGGGAAAGTTGAAGAGAGAGAGAGAGAGTATGAAATTAGATGTGAGATGATAAAAACTAGAGGCAGAGAAGAGATTCAGGGGAAGGATAAGAGAGAGAGTGAGAGAGTAAAAGAGAGACCTTGCGGTGCAGTGAGTCGACCACCACAACCACCAGGAATTTGCATGTACGATCCCGAGAATCCTCTTCCAGCCACAGTGTAGTCAGAGTGAAAGTGGACATACATATTATTCCCATGAGACTTGACCGTCAATTCTCGAGTGATCCTTTGACAAACTTCCGTGAGACGAGCAGAAGTATCATCTGGTCCACTGTAAACCTACAATCCACTCTCAGTTTAGCAACATTCCCACAATATGCATAACAAGCTATTGTCACTCATCATTGTAGGCTCATTAAGCAATAAAATGCACAATAATCTTTATTGACTTACTCTTAAAGAGTCAAAACGGCAATTGTCAGCTTGTTCAATGTCCAAATCCCAAATATTGAGTTGCACATTCGTCCCAATCTCTGTCGTGATGTGCCACACACAGTCAACAGAAGTGGGATAATGACGTGGGTAATTGGGTGACCTTTAAATTATAATCATGACTTAAATTTGTATTCAATTTACAGTATCTTGAATGAGTTATCAATTTTTAACCAAATTCTGTATTCAATATTGTTAAATTTTTTAAAAAAAGTTGACGCACTGTAAACGACCCCAAGGCCCAATCAGTCTTCCCCCGCATCCTACAATCCCCCCCAAAATTATAGTAATTATTCTCTCTCCTCCGCATGTAAATTATAAATTGACATGAACCACATTCATTTGTATTTTCAAGATAATGTACAGAGTGAAAGTTGTTCTTTTGAACTCCTCCCTACCGCTGAGAACCCACTCCAGACGGAAGCCGTTCATAGCGAGGCTAGAGTCAGACAAAAAGTGAACAAGGACCGAGTCTTTTGTGGAGGACACTAAAGACGGAGCATTTTCTCCACAATAACGTCCCATTCTTGTCACATCTTCAGGTCGATTCCTTGCGAATTCTGAGAGCTGAGTGGAAGCACATGAAAGTCAATATCAGGTTAAAAGGGTATTTTCTAACCTGGTATGACATGTGTAGATGTATTGTTCCATTCAAGAAATATGAATGTTGCAATAGGATAATAATGGGAGGAGGGGGATTGGTTCAAAGGAGACTACTATTTGTGGATATTGTGTAACGGAGGGTTGAGTGGATAAAAAAAAGTATTTATAAAATTGAGAATGAGGACAAACCTCAACATAATCATATGTACAGTTGTTGCGACGGGGTCCTTCCACGGAAAAGTGTGAAAATGACAAGTTGACCATGTTACCCAGCGGGGCACGGATTTCCCATGTACAGTTTCGATTGTGCGGATAAGGTTTGGGGAAATTTGGTGACTCAATAACTGAACCGAAACCTTGTATAGCCCTGTTGCACACTGTGTAAAGAGTTTTTTTGTACAAAAATACACAATCATGAGAATTGAGTTTCTTTTCATAATGATTATAAGAGGACAAGTAGGTTATGATGAGAGTGAAAGCTTTCTCTCTTTTTTCCTTTTAACGTGTCTGCCATTTTTAGAGTGTGTATTGTGATTGTTGTTATTGTGTGAGTACAGATCATTCATCATGACATTGTCAGTTACACAACAAGAAAAACAACAAGAGGAAAGAGGAAAAAAATTCTTACGTGTTTGAAAAGTTGCACGGAATCCTCTTCCTGTACCCCCAAAACTACTCAAGTACTTGAGTCTTAATGAATTAGAAGTGGAATTAATCACGACTACTGTGTCAGAGTGACAGTATCTCCCAATTAATGCTCCATTCCTCGTGATCCCATCACGAAGCTGTCATTAAATTGTGATTAGATGGGAAAGAATTAGAAATAAAATAATTATTCTTTTGACATGATTTATAGAAGGAAAATTTGAAATAATTAATGAGATTTTCAACATTACTTCGACATGTTCACCGTAGCAAGAGGGACTGTTTTGGATATCCAAGTCCACAAATGTGAGTTGAATCAAACTTCCCTGTCAGAAGGAGGAAATGGTAAGTACATTAATTGGAATGCATTTTAAGTGCTTTGGTATGAAAAAATTATTTTTAGAAATTTAGTTTCACAAACCGAATTGACTGTGATGGTCCAAACACACTCTGTTCGGATTCCGTAGTGTTGAGGATAATTTGGACTTGTGATGGAACCTGAGATTGATTTGATAATTACATGTATGAGTTGATTATTATGGCGAGGTTGAAATTTTATGGAGAATTTTTTGTACCTTGTGGAGATCCGGTCAAGCTACCTCCACATCCTGTCAAATCAAAAGGAATTGTGATTTACAAGACATTTGAAAAATTACTCTTTAAAGTATAAATATATAACCTGTCGTCGTTCCATCCCATACTATTTGAAAACCTTGGAAAGTCCTCGAAACATCCGAGTTAAATTTCAAGTACAAGGCATTTGTGAAAGACGGGATAATACTTGGAGGACGTTGATTATTACAAAACTTCCCTATGAGGGGTGAAGTATCTAGTCCTCCATTCCTAAGTTTTTTTTACAAATTAAATATTTGACTATGAGAGTAAGCATTTCAATACATTTTTCTCTAATGCGTAACATTATGAATGGATGTTATACCTAATTTCTAAATAATCATAAATGCATCCTCTGGACGTGCCATTCTCCAGATCAAAATCCGTGATATTGAGTCTAATTTGTTGTCCAGCTGGAACTCTGATTGTCCAAACGCACACTTTTCTATTCGGGTATCGGTTTGGAAATCCTGGGCTTTTTAACGTTCCTATTGTCCCAATTGTGTCAAAAAATTACAAGTTTCATTGACATAATAAGAAAACTGCACTAAATTCTTGGTAGAGAAAGTTGGAGAAAGTTCGGGCTTTACCGTATTGAGTAAGGTAGTTTCCACCACAAGCTTTTCATTATTCCGCGAAGGAGGGAGATGAGAGAATTTGCATTAAATTGCATTTTACAATCCAAACAATATAATAAAAAATTATCATGACCATCTGACTTACCGTTGGATGCATTGAGAATGACGTAACTGGCCATGAATCCATCATGGGCTATGGAATGATCCGATTGAAATATGATTGTCATTGTAAAGTCATTGGATGTCATTGTTGGTGGTAGATTGTCACCACAAAATCTGTTTATTTTCATTCGTATTTTGATTAATTTCATACTCTCGATATAACAGGAATTTGAGTATAATTTTGATTCTCATAAATACCTGCCCATTGTGTGACCAACGTCAAACATGGTGGAGTTATCAAATACTTCTACGTAATCGAATGCACACCTCAAATGATGCTCTAGTGCGAAACTTGCCCATGTAACCCGGATTATCTATCGTTTCCGAAAAAGTAGTCAAGTATAAGCGTGTGGAAGTGTTTCGCGTCATCATAATATTAGAAAATTTGTGTTTTTTACCTCTCCAGGTTCCCCACGTATAATCCATTTGCAATTTACCCCTGAAATTGAGTATTTCATTTGAATTCAAGTACAATATGAGTTTTCTTTTCTAACTATTTAATTTCACCTGAAGGGTACACTTCTGGATGTCGAGGTGACTGGATGACGCCTATTGTCAAATGTCATTCTTTTAGTCATCATTAATTTGAAGCCACTTATTTTAATTCAAACTTTATGTACCCATCCGACTTCCTTTGAGAATGCCTCCACAACCAAGATCAATCGCAGAGAAATTAGCCATGAACCCTCGATTTTGAACGGAACCTAAAATCCCAATCTCCTGCTTGAGATTACTAATTTCCAATGTTACACCCTTATTACATAAAGATCTATAAAATTCAAAAGTTTAAAACTATTGATTCACCATCCGTTTTGAACCGGAGCCATAAATAGTTGAGAGAAGAAAGAATTGACTCTGTACAATCCAGACAAATTGTATTTAAATAATTTGTGTCGAAAATAAAAATGGTTTTTATACTTTTGGAATTATTTTGCGAAATGATTTCTAGGGACTTGTGATTTATATTACCTGGCCCATTAGCTCCACAATAATGTCCTATTAGCGTGGAATTCTCATTGTCCCCATCTCGAATCTAGTCAAATTTTAGAGAGAGAGCGGTCAAAGGAAATTAGGAAGGGACAGAATAGACACCTTGAGAGCCTCTTCTGCTTTCTACGCATCCAAAAACTCGAAATAATTGGCTGTACCCATCAGTTGTTCATTATTTTGCACAAAGTTTTTACACAACTAAAACTGTACTACATTTCCACCCAATTATCTCGTTCGAGTTCTCAAACTCCTTCTGTTTACAAGGACGAGGGCCTCAATGACAAGGGATGATAAATAGATAATTAAAAAATAGACAATTATATGATATAGTGTTTCAATCACCTCTAAAAAGTCAAATAAGCATCTTGTGTCGACAGGTGACTCAATATCAAAATCGATAAAATCCAACCGAATTGCTTTCCCCACTGGTTGTGAAATGATGAATTGACAGTCTCGATTCTTGGAAGAGTGTAGTGAAGAGGGAGAAAAAAAACATGAAACAAAAAATAATTAACTTTTGACGTACACAAATGTATTTTACATCACCGTACATATTACAATAAAACATCAAATAGAAAAATTTCTGACTTAAAGGTGAACAAGCTAGACTATATTGACGTAGAAGCATTTGAGTGTTTTTTTCCTAATTAATTGAAATCAAGACAAAATAGAATCTAGTTCATTCATGAAGACGAGCAGCTTTAAATAGCATTACTTCCGTAATGCACGTCAAGCTTAAATTAAAACAGTATAAAACGAGACAATGAAATTTTAATTACATTTGGGTAACTTCCAGGGTAGTAAGGACTCCTGATTATATTACTCGTGGATGTGTAGGTTCCTCCACAAGCTATCAAAATATAGTGTCATTAAAAATTTATATTCCAAAAATAATTTCAATGTCACTTCTTGAGAGAACAATTTCCAGCTATTGAAGAATGAATGTGTATAACTTTTACTCATTTTTTTATTGTAAAATATAAAGTGAAAGTACCAGCTTCATATTTAATACGGAAGCCACCGTACGCAACAGACTCATCAGAGTGAAAGCGAATAAATAGATTGTTTGTGACGGAACGATAAGGCATTGGAACATTCCGGCCACAGTACCGTCCAACAAGATAACCCCCTGGCCCTGACCCTTCTCTCAACTAAAACAAATGAATTGAAAATTAAATTTCCAAACACAAACACACTTTACATATGTACATTTTGTAGAGTTGACCATTTCACATGATTTCATAGGATCCTGTAAAATTTCATTTTGTACTGTATGAAAGAAAGGATTTGAGAGTAGAATACCTCTACATAATCGTATCGACAATTGTTTGCACTCTCAATTTCAAATGAGAGGAATTCCAAAGAGATTGTTTCCAAGGGTGGTAACCGAATTAGCCACTCACAGTCTAGACCATGAGCGTAGGGTTCAGGATGATGTGGGGAAGAAAATATCCCAACTTGATAAAAAGAACAAGAGAGAAAGTAAAATTCAGAATAGATTGTAGATTTATATGATTAATGTTCTCCCCTCTTCAGACAATTGTACGCACACGTGTAGTTTGTACAATGTAATAATCTCAGTCATACATTTTACATGACGTGATTTTGTAAAACAACTAACAAAATTTGTTGGGTCAACAGATACAGTACAGACACACATGGGAAGTTACATAATGGTACGAGTTGAAGGACTCGGAATTAGAGTGTGTGATTATTTTCAAACCTGATGACGTGAGAACTCCACCACAACCTGGAACACCTATATGTAAAGAGTAATCAAAGAATTTAATTACATTCTATACTTGTCAATGATTATCTAAAGCTTATTCCTTATTTACTTTGGCCGCATCCATATTTCCTAATAGAATTAAAAGGCTTATGGACAGAATTGTCTGAAAGAATTTTCTCTCTCTCCTCTTTCTCTTTTCTCTCTATACATGAAACATAGAGGACAGACCGCATATCTGTTAGTGGGGTGGTACTCATTTCTTCTACTCTTATTTATTCAACAGGAAAAGAGAGACAGGGAGGCTGAGTGAAAGGGATCTTTTCGAGAGCAATAATAAAAGTTTCCGTTCACTAGAGACTCCATAGACATGCATTCGAGTCTAAATGTACAAAATGGGGG
>WJFB01001922.1:0-24367 GCA_009870185.1 Pygmarrhopalites habei
TTACCTATGATCTCTAAGATGATCTTGGCGTCGGAAAGCTTTTCCACAAATGTCACAACTGTAGGGACGTTCGTCCGTGTGTGTCCTTTCATGGATGAGGAGGTTGTAGCTCTTTGTGAATTGTCGAGTACAAAATTTGCAAATGAATTGTTTTTTAGGTCTGGAACTACGGGTACTACTACTAGTTGCCCCGTGATGACCCAGGACAGGGGTTGTGGAATTTAATAGTTGACCTGGACCACTCATACTGTACTGTCCATATAGGAATGGATTAAAGTAACAGTTTTGTGAGGTCAACTTGTCGATTGTCATTGTGTCTATGATTGATTTGGTAGTGGCAGTTGTGGGTTGAACAACTTGGGTTGAGTTTGGGTGAGATGTCAAGTGCCAGGACGACATTATCTGAGGATTAAAAAATAATAATCAGAGAAAATTAATTCACAACATTTAAAAATTAATACTATTTTAAAAAATTAATTTTAATAAATAAAGGAGAGGAGAGGAAAATATTTATTATGTGTGTTCATCTCGAGTGACTAATATTCTTGAATAATAATTAATGAGACATTTTGCAAAGGATGGAGGAAGAGAGAACGAGAAATGAAGACCAGGAGTTACTTGAGTCATTCTGGAAATGGATATTCTCCTTTTTATCGGAGTTTAGAATGAGACGATAACAATTCCAGAGACGTTGTCTCATCTCACACATACATAGAATATATATATATATATATATATATAAAGAATACAGGAGTATAAGGAGATTCCAATAATGAGCAAATACAAAACCGCGGTGGCACTCCCATTATTCTTCGTCGTCTTTTCTACTGATTCTCTCTCACTCACACACACACACACACAGAGTTGTGTGTGTGTCGATGAAATTAATATTTATTAATAGATATTAATATATTGAAAATCACTTACGTCACAATTGAGAATATTTTAATTAGAGAACACAAGAGGAAGAGGACACACAAACAAATAAATTTGTTGTGTGTGTGATTGGGGAAGAAGAGATGATGATTAGTTAAATATATTTTTTGGCAATTAGAAGCTAATGATAATTTTATTTGGGCTGAACCACTGATGATTTGTTGTTGTTGAATATATAAATGTTGAACAAAGTGAGTAGAGTAGGGACAGTCGTAGTAAGTAGTGAGTAGGGGTTTTAATTCCAGGTGAAGAAAATAAAGAAGGAGAAGAGAGAATTCCCTGAATTCTAAAGTCCCTAAGTCTCTTCTCTCTCAACTAACCTCAGCAACAAGTAGTCTCCTCCTCACAAAATACACACACACACACGTACACTCACAAAGGAACCTTCGGAGAATGGAATGTTTGGGACTCTTGATTTATCCAACGCCAAAAATGATAACAAAAAATCGTTCTCCAGCTATCCAAGACTACATTTTTGAGTGTATCTCTCTTTGGGATACTCTCTTTGAACCTTTGAAGAAAGCCCCTGTGTGTAGCTCCCTAAACAGAAGCACAGGCTTCTCGTCTCTCTGCCTCTCTCTCTGTACAGAGAATTATTTTTTATATTGAGATGGGTTGGAATCCAATTCCACCTGCAACTGGCCGGTAGCAAAATTGTTTTTTTTCTCAGGGTACAAGTGGTTAGAGTTTTATTCAACAGAGGTTAGTCTCACTGGCTACAGAAGATGAGGTACCTTCATCTTCTTTTTCTGAGAGATCATGAGTCCAACACACACACACACACAGATGTGTGTCTCCCTTACTCTCTTACCTACCTACTGTCTGTGTCTACTACTATACTAGTAGTAGTAGTAGGGAATCTTTCCACTCCCTACGTATTTAATCATTCTACTGTATTACTATACCTACGTAATACGAGTGCTCCTCTATAAAGAAACAAAGAAAGAAAGGAAGGAAGACAAATTTCAAAGTAGTTGCTCCTCTGTGATTAATTTTTTTCTTACAAGTCTCACGTGCTTTTCAGTTTATTTCACAAAAAATTAAATCATTCGACTTTTATAATTTAAGTATATCAGCATCATCATCATACACACACATACAAACACATACACGCTGGATTTGGACAAAAAAATATGTAAAGAAACAGCAGTTGTATACACTTACAGTACTAGTGATTTACATTACAAATAATTTACAAAGTAAACTTGAGTCATTTATCAGTACGTTCTGGCCATTGCATGGGAGAGTGAATAATTTTTTATTCAAATTGACACATTGACGATGAGAAGGTAGTCATCTCAGCCTATTCTTGTTATTTTGCCACGCTCCAGTAATTTTTCTTTTTACTTGCTGGTCCAATAAATGAGAGAAGCACGGGCAACAGCACAAGTCCGTGGAGTGCCCCGATGATCACGATTGATAAATACATTCTGAAATTAAATTCAATAAATCAAAATTGTAATTAACCATTGTAAAAAAATTATTGTGAGAGTGTGTCTTCGATTTTAATTATTTAAAAGAAATAAATATGAAATGAAAAAAATTGTCTAAATTGGTAAATTATTCTCATAATAATTTTCGAAGCATTTCAAAATATCTTACCTAAAGTAGAACACGCGAAATATGGAGGATTTTGCAAAACCCAGCACTACTATTCCGCCGAATTTTGTCAGTGTGATTCCCTGTTGGAAAAATAAATAACAATTAGTTATTTGTCCATGTAAATTATAGTGTAGAACAATTTTTTTCAATATTTTCTTAACAAACTTACAGAGAGAACTGAGGAACCCATATTGACAAGTGAGTCCCTAGCTTTTTCTACCCTGGAATTCTCAGTAGAAGTCATGAAAGCGTGCACGACGTGTGTGCAAAATTCAACACTTATTCCAACAGCCTGGAAATTTTAAAAGAAAAAATACATCGTATAAATTTTGAATTAAAAATATTTAACGCTCGGTATAAAACTAGAGAACCACTTAGAATAGACATTCAAAGTGATTATAAACTACATATTCTCGTCTAAAATCTGAATGAATTGTCTATCAGTAAAATAATAATTTAATAGATTCCAAAATTATCTTACCATGACAAGATTAACAAGACTAATAGCGTTCAAGCTAATATTCCAGTGGTACATGACTCCACCCAAATTCGTCACAATAAGTAATATAAGTAAAATAATAATGCTAGCTGCCTGTACACTGAATCCAGTTAAAAGGAAAGTAACTATGAAGATAGCTCCAATAGAGATGCCTAGAGATGTGATCGTATCCGTCCACATGGTAATGTACTGCTCATAGAATACGTAAAAAATACTATATGGGTATACACTGTGTGGTCCAGTACTGTTGCCTGTAACTAAACAAAAACAAACACACACACAAATTATAAGTACCACAAGTTGACATTTTTGAAGACATTTAACTTGTACTCAAAATAGATCATGTATTTAACACTTACGTCCTTTGTTCAAAGTTGCCGTGATATTATCGGCCAGCGTTCTGGCCTCTCTCAATGCATTAGTGTAGTCTTGAGACGTCTTCAGAATAGTATGATAGGTCATAAAGTAATTCGCACCAACTGTGGTCTGATTTTGTTTGAGACGGACACCCGACCCATAAGCAGCATGACCACCTTTCGGACAAAGCTCTGTGGGATTATCCTGAAGGAAGAACGATACGTAGTGTGTGAAATCGTCCTCAGTTAAGTAGCCAAAATCATTCCGGTCAATGGGACAATCTTTACATTGCCTGAAAAATGAAAAAGAATCATCAATTATTTTAGGTAGTTTTTTAAAAGTGTTTATCTCAATTTTGCAAGTAGGAAAAGAACAAAAAAGAATAAGAATCCTCACTTTTCCCCTCCGTCATTTGGACAGAACCCATGAGTTGTTTTATTAATTTGACAACATTTTAAGTTGAATCCCCAATCTATGTAGTCATCTATCCAGCTCGAAGCAGGCTTCGCAATAAAGGTACGATTACTTCTCTTTGAAGCTGAGAAGACCTGAGACACCATACTGTAGGGGTTTTCCCCACTCTTAATGAGATCCTGGACAGAATGATCCTGCCACTCCAGCCCCGTATCTATTTAATTTCACAAAAAACATCCAATTAATATGTGATACATTATATGGCATTGACTACTGATAATCCCATCTTTTTTGTGTCAGAAAAATTATTTTCAAAATACCTTTTACTACGAAGTAAACGGGGGGTCCGACGCTCAAATATTTAAACATTGCTTGAAAGTAGGTGAGTACATAGGAATCTTGAGCTAAAGAAGTAATTTAAAAAAGAATATGTTTACTGAAATTATTCTATTCTTAGTAAAATGAGCATGGTCAAAATAATGAACCGATTAGGAATATCCAATATTAACTATATTCTGTGCATATACCGGGTTACACGATACTAACATCTTGCACACTATGTCAAAATGAACCATAAATATTCATTTTTAAAATAAGCGAAGATCTAATAAGACATGTACTTACGCATGGACAACTCCTGGTCAAGACCAACATCAATGGATGGGAGGACGGCCACAGAAGAGCAGAACCAGCCAAAAAAGACGATAAGTACGCTGACTCGCACTGGGAACTTAAGTAGAATGGGAGCGTAGACTGACTTGAACATGTTGTATAATATTCCATTAGATTTCGATGATGGTTCTTGATTCATTGAAGATTCTGTCATATTTTGTCTTGATGATTTTTTCCCTGACTGAATACTGTAATCATTATAAAAGATGGCATTTTAAATACTGAACAACAAAATATATGCAGAGATGCATATCATGGAGTTCATTTACTATCGACCGGTTGACTCCTTCATGATTTTTGATTCGGGTTTTTGCAAGCCCGTCGTCTTCGACTGGGTTAGGACACCCAAAAAAAATTAGAAAAAAAATATTTTTTGCAAAGGTGACGGCGGGGTGGGAAGGTGAATTTTTGCAACATTTAGCCACGCTGTACTTCAGCCATTTTTTGATAAAATTGGCTGAAATTTTGTTTGTAACGTCCTAACACCAAACCCTCACCGGCTCTCCCTCACATTTTTGAAAAACCGCCGGATACCGCCAAAAAAAATTCCCGAAAACCGCAAAAACCGCCCCCCTCACTTTGGGTGGTTTCAACTTTCTGAGTCTGGAAAACATCTGGACTGATGCAAAAAACAATTTTAAGCATTTTTTGTTTCTTTTTTTTTTATTTGACCCTTCCGTTGGCCACTATAGTCAAAAGAGGTCATTTTTGGGACACTTTGTGGTCAATCCGTTCTCAGGCACTATAATATGATGAAATAAAAATTGGAAAAAATCACACATGTGTAAAATCATATGCCCTACAATCCTGTGTTTGTACTTTTTTGAAATTTTAAAAAATGTGACCTCTGACTCATATTTACCAGAGGTCAACTTTTTCAATGACCCCTGGAGGTCACCCGTCAACATATTTTGGTGCGACACCAAAGGCAATATTATTCGGATTATGTTTACCTATCTTGGTGATTTTTTTCAGAATTTATGGTTGGAGGGAGTGACCTCCAGAGGTCAGTTTGTAAACTGACCTGTGGAGGTCACCTCCGAGGTCAAAAAATTATTTCCTCTTGTAGAATTGTTCTAGTCTTCGTAAACTATCATTCTACCAGGTTTCATGGATATTTGATGACAGGTGAATTATTTTTTTAATTACAAAGCTGATTAAAATCCAACGAATTTGTGCGAGTTTTGTAGCAAAAGTGTATGACTCAATGTCAGAACTATGGCATACATATCCAATTTCCATGAAACTTGGTAGTATGACACATTTTGAATCCTACAACAACTGCACAGGAGGAAATAATTTTTTGACCTCTGTCCCAAACATGACCTCTTTTGACCATAGTGGCCAAGGGAAGGGTCAAATCAAAAAAATAAAAGGGACAAAAAATGCTTAGAATTGCTTTTTACATCAGTCCAGATGTTTTCCAGACTCAGAAAGTTGAAACCAGCCAAAGTGAGGCTTTTGCGGTTTTCGGGAATTTGTTTTGGCGGTGTCCGGCGGTTTTTTAAAAAAGTGAAAAAAGACCTTCTAGTGTTTGGTCATGGGAATCTAAATCCAAAATTTCAGACATTTGCATCATAAGATGGCCGAGCTACGAAGTGGCCAAGTCTGCCCAAAATGCAACTTCCCACCCAGCCCCCACCGTCAATTTTGAAAAAAAAATTTTTTTAAACATTTTTTTGGGTCCATTTACCTAGTACTACATTTTCCATATGCAAAAAACCCGATCAAAAAATACACCGGACACCCTTTTGCTCGTAGCAAATGAATTCAGCCATATACTAATATATATATGGCAACACTCCCCCTCGTCTCCCTAACCAAGAGACCTAATACTTCTCAACTCTACCCATCACATCACTATTAGAGTACACTCTCATTGTCGCTCACAAACACACACAGTGTACACAAGCTCCATAAGAACTTTTTATGTGGACACGATACTAACATCGATACGCGGTACAAAAATATTCTTCTTCTATTATTATTACTATTAAAAGTTAAAGTCTCATTAGACAGCATGCGTGCAATCCTTCTATTTCTTTTTTGAAAAGTTTATTTCTTCATTTTACCACACACATCAAAATAACAAGACGACAAGTGGACACTGACACATCTTGACGCCTTTTGTGTTCTGACATTTTGAAACATATAGTCAATTAAGTTTTTTATCTTTTTTTTCTTCATAAGACCACCACTCAGTGTGTCAAAGAATAGAGTGTTTCTGTTTCTGTGTGACCAAGAGAGGTGTCCAAATTTTGGCCATCTCCTGACGCACGCCAATTCTTTTTTAGAAAAGTGTGACTGATGTGGAAAATCAAAACTTGACATTGACAATCATATTAGTATTTTGAGTGAGATTTCATTTCACTTCAATCCATTGCCTTTATTAACTGGGTTGGATTGTACAGATTTAATAATTCATTGTTTTTATTTTTCTCTCCGCAGAAAATATATTTTGAGACATACAAGACAAAAAGGTGCAGACCGGCCGGAGGGTGTGTATAAAGGCCGGTTAAGAAAAAGAAAATCTCTGCAGTACACCTGCAACGTGTATATATATATATATATATTTGGATGAAGAGTATAATTTAACACCTTGTTTTGAAAATTTGACATAAGACATCGGTTAACTTGTGGAAGTTGGGAGTTAAATCCTGAAAGTACTGAAAACAGTTTTGTTCAGTTTGGGTGAATCCTGAATGTGACAAGTATCATCGGAAATGAACAATTACTGAATACAGATCACACAAAACTTCTCCTGCTGATTGCTTTTGTTCCTTTCACCTTCCAATTTTGTTAAGACAAACCGGAGTTATTTGTTTGGTGCTTTAATCAAGAAAAAAATGTGTTGACAAGTGTTCTCTCAAACTTCTCATCCTCCTCCACTGTGTACTTTCACCAGAAAAGGGACAAAACACACAAAATACAAATTTCCTGTTGGAATTCAGTGAGAGAAATCGTTTTGTTTGTAAATAATTGGTGAGTATTTTGTCACCATTTACCTCTAACTGCTCTGCTCCGAAGGGGTTAATTATTTCATTGAACGCCTTTTCCTCTGTGTAGCTGGTGATTTTGATACATACTTACCTGTCATTGCACAATTCACCGAAAATATTAGCAAGCATAAAAGAAAGAAATCTTTTAGACGCTAGAAAATGCAGTTTCATTTTCCCAACCTTTCATCCTTGGTGCTATTCTGGAGTATCTTTATGACAACAGAAATCTACAATCAGTCTACATACAGTTCTATTTATTAAATGTACACACACACAATTAATTACAAGAAAAGTAAGAAATAACTTCATCACAATATTAGCCAGCTGGTCATGGTTAGCCAAATCCTATAGTACTCCTCCTATTTACATACACATACATATTCTGCAAACAATCCTTCATACTACAAGATACATCATCTCAGCTGTATTGACAAGTCATTCAAGTTTATAAATAATAAATAACAATTGATCCATCATCTTGTCAGCAAAAGTTGTACATACGACTGTCTATGAGAGAGAGGAGAGAAGAAGAAAAACAACTTTAGAAAAATCTTTGATTCCATTCTCTCTTGTTATCGGATTGGCAAACTCCGGTGAGGGAGAGAGAGAGAAAGAGAAAAAACGGAAACGGAACCACGTCACACCTTCGTGTTTGTCAGGAGGATAAAAAAAGAGGGGGGAAAAGAAGAGAGAGAGGGAATCAGGAGGAGAAGAAAGAGAAGAAGAACAGAAGAGAGGAGACTCTCAAGAGAAATAATCCTTTGACGGACGAACATCACGAAAAGAAAATTACGCTAACCTTGAAAAACCGTCGGCTTCACCATCATCATCAAACGCACAAAAGGTTTTAGTTGGTGGATACTCTCTGGAGAGGAAGAGAAGATGGTGAAATCAGAATAATAATAATATACTCTCCCTCTCCTCCCTCCTCCTCCTCTCTCTCCCTCTCTACTCCGCTCTGCTCTGACCAAAAGAGAGTCAGTGAATAAAGTATGTAAAATAATATATAAAAGGCTTCCAACTAAAAAATATATACATATAGAGATAGAGAGAGAGAGAAAAGTAAGAGTCAGTCAATGTGAGTACCTTGATAGTTCACCATTAAAACCCTACTATATTGTGTACATATACACACACACATTTACACACACACACATAACTAACTAATGCTTTCCATTATCCACAATTCATACAGAATAGCTTGATAGTCTATTGTATATTGAATCAATACGACAGGGAGTTAGTGGTGCTACTACAACATATATTCCGAAAATCAGTCCAGCTAAATCGAAATCAATAAAAGTAGAAGAATACACACACACTCTCACTCTGTCTCACACACTCGTACATACATTTATATGGCCTTCCCTCTCTCCATCACTTACACTCTGTAGGGAGAAAGGAAAAAGCTGGGTAATCCATACGACGACGACGACTACTCTCTAGTGTAATTTATTGAGGAGGAGAAGAAGAATTTTGTGTCTATCCTAATAGGAAGTGAGACACTAGATTACAAAGGGCGAAAAAAAACAGTGTACACTTTTAACAGAGAGTGTCAAAGCCTATTTTAAAAAAGGTGGCATGGAACTTGACTAAAAAAAGTTATTCTGTATATTATTAAGTTAATAATAATACATGTATACAGAATACAGTCATAACCCGGCTTCACCACTTCTCCACTTTTTCATACTCCAACTTGGAAATATACTACAATAATAAACAAGTCGGCGCCCACAACCATTCTCAACACACACACACACACAGTACACACGGTCCGAGACTGTGTTTACGTTTACATTTTTTTCATGTACACACTCACACAATTGTATTATAATAATATTATGTTATAAATCATACTCTTTCTCTACTCCATATTGTTTGTTGTATATATGACACACACAAACACCAGGGAAGTATATATATATAAATAATATTGAACTTGTCCCTGCTCCATATTGTACCTTTTCATTCAAACTTAACCTAGACGTCGTCGTGAGTCCCACACACTACCACGATCACGACCACTACCATATCAAAACCAAATATACCTCACCGAGATAGTAAAGTACTCTATATATTATGGGAATTTTATGAGTGAACACACGGAGACAGTCCGTCCGTCCTAGAAGAAAACCCGGAGTACCCAAGAAGAGCAGCTGAGAAATTGAAAAGGAGACAACACATTACCTACAAAGCAGAAAATCCCTCCCGAGAAAGTCTGGAGAAAGTTTTTTTTCTTCTTCTTCTTTGTCAATCAAAGTAATGGACCCGGCTTGGTCCTCCACCGCTAATACCACTACTACTACAAACCGGGAAGGACTTTTATTCTTGTTGGATACAGATTTTGGCCTTCATAACTCAATCTGACTCTCTCTGTGTTGTGTGGTGGATGTGTTAATGTGTACGATCTAACCATTTGTAAATAGCAGCAGCAATTGGAAAATCATCATCAACAACAACTTTTATGCTTTGTGCAACAACAACAAAAAAAGAATTTTTATTTAATTCACACTTCAAAATCATACCGGAGAATGCAGAAATATTTACATCGTGATCAAATATCATTGTGATTATTATTATTTTTTACAAATTACAAACAAACAAAAAAGTTTCACACACAAAGTCAAACACATTTAGAAACACTGTCGTTGTTGTTGTTTTGCCATTTGTAGAGGAAGCATCGAAGAAATTTGCCTTTTTGACTCCGACACACTTTAAACACCGTTCAATTGTATTCTACACACTGAGAGTGAGATATTGGGAAAAGAGAGAGAAAACTTGTTCTCTCTTTTTGTCTTCTCTGGAATATTTGCCTATATATTGACAACATGCTCTGCCTCCATGTGCTTTAATGTGTGTGAAACCAAAATTTATGCAAATAATTATAAATTAATGTTGAAACACAACACCATACACCACCATCTTAGCAGTTCATCCTCATCCACAAAAAAGTGACATTTTTCATTGAACACACACACAGGGAAGAATTAAAGATTTCTGTCAAATGAACACACCTTGTACAACTAATTAATATCAGGACAAAAACTGTGAAGTCTACTTGGCAGCTACATTGTTGGTCGGATGGCCCACAACACATAATATTCCGCATTTAAGAAAACCGAGAGAGAGAAAGAGAAATAATTAAGATTAACGTGGTGCGACAAATGAAAGTCTATACAAAATATAAATCCTAAAGAAAGAAAAATATATAAATATTATATTCAAAAAAAATAATACAATTATTGCCAATGACTGAATTTTAAACAAATTTAATGTTACACATTATGGTGCTTTGATCTTTTAACATCCTACTCTGTGATATTAGTGCAGCACACACACACGACACTTCCTCACACACTATTGAATATCATAGTAAAACACACAGTCTCGCAAAAAGAAAGTCGTGTGGAAACTAGAAGAACGGATATTCATCAATTTTGGGGAAAAAATTGACAGGGAAGGAAATATATGTGTACTGTACAAATTTATATAGTATATACTGAAAAAGGATGCTACAGATTGTGTATATCCACACACAAACTCACTCTCAAGTTTAGTGGTGACCAAGTGCTGACTGGAAAAATATAATTGCAAACGAAAAAAATTGTAGAAAAACAAAAAATTCTTTTTTTCGTCCTACAATTCACACCATCTCATCTCAACATTTAAATTAAATTCACATCTCTCAAGAAACCTACCCACCGACACACACACTCATCAATCATGGATGCTTGGGCTTCTGCAGATCATTTGGTAAGGCACAAATTGTTTTTTTCTGCTATTTAATACTCTTTAATTTCTCGAGTAGTGAAAAAAAGACTCACAAATGACAGAACCCTGAGAATCCGCCAGTTAGATTATTAAGAAAGGTTGATCTTGATCATTATTGAGCCCCTCCAAATAATATTTACAATATTATCAATGAAATGCAAAAGACATTAAAAATCTTTATAAAAAGTCACGAAGCCGGATTTCACGGTACATTCGCAGATTTTCCTCAGAAGCTCCCCTCTCTCTTAGTCTTAAGTTAAGACTCTTAACACATTAAAGTGTATAATTTGCATCTTGAAATAATATTCTGAATAACTAAATATGTATATTTAATAGGAGGCCTGCATTTTAATATTGTACATGTATGATTCAAATGGCTGGAACTGACCTCAATACTTGTCCTTGTCCGTGTGTGTGTGTGTTTGGAAATTGCAATGGTACAGTATCGATCAGTACCATCATCAATTAAATAACCAAGTCACAACATTGAGAATAGTCCGGTATATTTGTACATATGTATAGTGTCCAAGAAAAATTAATGAATGTCTTGACATTAAACTAGACCCAGATCCAATTTACCCTTCCCCTCATTTCTCCTACCTGTAATTATAATTTAAAATTAATGTTGTTTCATGAAAGGAATCGACAATTAAACCTTCCTTTTTCATTCTCTACTTATGTAAAGCAGTCTAACTCTATGTGTAACTAGGTATATTACATTCCTACATGGAATGTAATTAGAATAAATAATTCAATAAAAGTTAAATAGACTAAATGTAATTGTCTGTTAATTCCTCATGCTCTCCTTCATGGAGACTCTGTTATTGTAATAACATATTACAAACAACATTATTCGAGGAGAGAAAAAAACAAGATTTGAATTTTTGCAATATTGCCATTTTGGCTTGTCTCTTCGTTCCCCCCATCAAAAACATTTTCCAGTATTTGCAACATATTAGGTAATAGGGATGGGAAAATTGGCCCATTTTGACCCGGGCCCCGGCCCAGCCCGACCCGGGCCCGGGTTGGGCCTAGACTTGATGGGCCGGAATGGGTCAAGGAACCAAAGGAAAATCTTAGAAACTGAAAATCTTAGAAATTCGCTGAAAAATTCTGAAAATTGTTTAATAATTGACTGAACATTTTATAAACGTAATTGAAAATTCATTAATAGTCTTAGAAATTCACTGAAAAGAGTTGAGATTTTTCAGTATGGTTTTTGGGTCTCCTAGACCCGGGTCGGGTTTGGGCCGACCCGGGCTGGGTTGGGCCTTCACAAAATTTGTGTTGGGCCGGACCGGGCTGGGCTTAATTTTGGGCCGGGCTGGGTTTGGGTCACAATTTTCGAAATTTTCCCATCCCTAATAGGTAACATGAATACTACTGTAGATACATACATAAGTAGACAAGAAATTACAAATTTTTACCATGTATTAATCATTTGATATTATATAATATATTTATGTTCTAAATATACATTTTCCCAGACCATATGCCATTTTTTTGCAATATCAAACCGACTGCCAGTCTGTCTTCTGAGAGATGAGGAGTAAGATAAATTTTGCAGAAAAAACTCGACTGGAATTTCTTTATTTTTTTGTAAACTGAACGCATTTTAAAAAACAACTCACTCTCTATAAAAAATGGTTTATTTTGAGATGTAAATTCAAGTTTGTGACATTATTAACTCTCTGTAATTTTGTAACATTTCTTGAAAAAAGTAGATTATACTGGATACTAAAAGTGCACCAAGATTGTTAATACACTTGATGATTTTGACTTATCATTTGTGACTATATCGGAAAAATTTGTGTGTGCAGTACATAATTTAGTTTACATTCGTAGGTTTGAATATTTGACAGTTTTTGTTTTGACATGTACTGCAATTTCTCTGTTGGTCAGGTCAGGGTTATTTCTATTCAATTTTCAATCCATATCCATTCACATCAACATTTATCTCTCTTGTTGTACTCATACATACATTTAACTGCCCTTGTGCTAAAATTATGATAGTTCTCACTCCGCCTTCAGCCAAAAGCTGTCTAGAACTTACCACACACACACACTTGTATATTTTTATGCAGTGCCAGTGCTACGGTATAAAGTGTTGGGAGTTTCTGTGTAAATGGGATATTCATAATTTTATTGATTTCCATTTGAATTTACTTGGGATGTGTAAACAATGCATAATTTATGACATGGAACGATGTTGGGGGGTTACAGTGGATCCACTCAATTTATTTGGAGGGCCACTGTATTCTTCTCTCTCTCTCTCTGTCAAGGGCTTGTCCTTGCCTGTATTATTTCCATCTTTTATGATCCTTCACATGACATGACACACACTACCTGATTCGCTTTTGTATTTTTTTGTAAATAAAATTCAGGAGAGAATTGCCCCGGTCGCCCCTGCTAACACTTTTTTTAATACCGACCCTGCCTCAAGAGTCTGATTGTAGTTCATGGACGGTCAAATTAAATAAATATCATGTACAACACCCTCACACACACAATACACACACAATGTGTGTGTGTGGAGCAGACTTGTCTATTCAATTTGAAATTATAAAATTATAAAGGTCACCACATGTGACGATATATGAACCAACTAAAATCTCTCTCGCTGCTAGCACACTCAAAGATTAGTTTTCATGTATTTGTACTATTCTATTGAACATTCAACTGATGTCAAATAATTACGTTCCATAGTTTGTTTAATCTCTCTCTCTCTCTCACACACACACAAATATATTTTGGTGAGTGCATGGAATGTAGAAGTTAAATTTCACACCCACTTTAGCTCATATCCCCCCATATAATTTTCATTTTGAGTGTAATCCCACAAACAAATATCCTGGCAAACTCATGCTTCAAGCTCCAAACCAAATTTAACTCAAATTAAAGTTTGTGGGTTAGTGTACAGTGAAAGGAGGGGACGTGGGAAGGATCTCTCACCTTATCTCATGCAAAGGTCAAAATAATTTTGACCCCTCGCTATAATGAACCGAAGAATGGTTGACAAATTCACATATTTGGTTGAAACCAGGACAAGATTAATATTTTGGATCATTATTTTTTGCAAAATGAAATGTCGAGGCATATATAATTGTACGTCATGAGAAAGAGAAATTTGTTCTATCCTACACTTCATATTTTAATTGCGTGTTTTTCTTTACTTTTAGTATTTCATACCTTTTATCCTATTATATTTTTACATAATTTTTTTAGTTCCACTGTGTACAGTCCATGTTGATGAATATTATTTGATTTAATGAATGTTTAGCATGTCGTTGATACTTTTTTCTGCATTTAAATAGTGAAGAGAGGGATGAGAATGAATAAATGGAATCCACACTTTTAAAAAGATTTCCTTCTAAATGTTGAAGATTAGAAACGTTGGATGGTGTAATTTATTTTAGAATCTTTCCATTTTACTTACTTCCATGATGGAAGTTCCATCCCATTTTATCTATCTCTCTGCGTGTGTGTTTTGCTTTACAAAATCCTGTCAGTCAACAGTTAAAAATCTGAAGTTTTATGAAATGAAGGACTCTTTGTCAGTACTGTAGATCACATTATGGACCCTTTATCTGTGTGTGTGTGGTGACTGATTTACAGCTGAGAATTACTTTGAGAAAGAAAGGGAAAAAACTGAGTTGTCTGTCCATATGTACTTGCACCATTAAATAAGTGTAGTTAGTTAATGTCATCCCATGTGAGACTGAATAATCCTGATCCTGCATCACATAATTTTGTCAAGTCGACTAGAGAACCTGTTTGGCAGGATGCCATTACTGTGTACAAATATAAATGAAAAAAAACAACAAACAATGTGTACATTGTTATATTGGGGGCAGTGTGCATAATAATATCCGATATTCTGGAGATTGTTTACTTTCATTGTATAGACATTGCGTGTCTGACTGATCCATAATATTAGCAACTAGGATGACTACTACTTATCAATGTGTACATATTTAATATGTACTTAGTATTTAGGACTCTTCATTTAGAGTAAAAGTGGGGAAAAAATGATGTCCACAACTGACTAATCTCATGAGAAGGAGGGAGGAAGAGAGAGAGAGAGCTGGAGCCTCCACCTTGACAACATTATTTATCAATTATATTTATTTTTGTACAGTACGCACTCATTCTACTTCACATGTATTATTTTATGCACTGTCAACAGACAGACAAAACTCGGAGTAACAACAAATCTAAATTGGATACAGCCAGACACACACACACACTTCACTGACCAATTCAAAATGCTTTTTCCATATGAAAACGAGCCAATTTTTTGGATTTAGTATCCAGTCCACACAGATACACTCTTACTCTAACAGTCATAACAATCCAAATTTATTTTTATTTGAAACAGAACAACTTGTCATTATCCCATTATTGCGCTGTGTGTCTGTGTTGCCAAAAATTGTACTTCCATTTATGTAACTGATTATTGTGAAACTGTGCAACGTTTTTTTGTTCTGCAATTCACAACCTGTTTCTAACATTGAAAATGGTATTTGTGAATTTGTGTGCGTGTGTGTGTACGACAACGACTGGAGAGCGTTTTATCATTTTATGAGAAATGATAGACTCAACTTTTTCTCTATTATCACTTTTCTAGTTAACTTAACTAAGAATGAGGATGACCTAGACTACTGTAGAGTTGTACAGTGGAGTCACATCTTCCTACATGTCACAATGATCAATCCGAGATAACAATTTTTTCTAAAAAGCAGTAAAAAATGTCAATTTTTTTTGCTCATCTCCCTAAGCTGGAAAAAGGAGTTGGGAATTGTGTGGATGCAGATGTGTAAATACGAAATGTGTACTGTGTACGTAAACATACTATCGAGAGGTATCAAGAGGAAAAGGCCTTGTACAGAGTCATCAACTTTATGATATGATTATAATATATTAACCAATACATCATGTGTTATACTGTTATCTGTGGGGTTTATCATAAATAATAATACTACATAGGTATACATAGACACACAGATTCTAAAGGTTATATCGCGTGCATCATCACTTTTTTAAAATTGAAATTTTCCATGTGTGCCTACCCTCCCTGCCTACACTCTCAATCATGCCAAATAAGAATTACCAGAGAGAGATAATTATCTTTTCGAGTCTTTTTTTCAAAAACCATTAACGCACTGGACCATGATAAAAACGTTACTCTTTTGACTTTCAAATTTTGACTTGACTGTGTCACTTTTTCCATCTAAAATTAATCCTCCCATTTGGTCTGTCCCATTTAATTTTGGTGTGTAAATAATTAATCGTGATGTAAGTGTATCAAATTTTGACACAAATATTCACACTCACACACAATAACTACATACAGAGTCTGTATGAGAGGAGACAGGACAAAGAAGAAAAAATGTCTTTAAATAGATTACTAGTGATTTTTTTTCTTCACACAAATAATAATAATTGTCAACAACTTTATCTGGCATTCGTTATGTATTTTATTTTATCATAGCTACACACTTCAAGACAAGTTATGTAATGCATGAGGAGGATTGTTCTATACATTCTTATGAAAACTTTACACACATATTTTTTGAACGACTGACTACTATACAAACGAACAATATTGTACGTCTCCTCCTTTTTTAATTGGTTTAAACATTCAAAAGAGTCAAGTAATTGTACCCAGTCACACACACTACAAGAGTGAACACAGTAAAAATTCGATTGTAAAATTTTATATTTACACAAATAGTATTGTAGCACCCACATCACAAAATACATTACAAGCCCTGCACAATAATAAAAATAAGTAATATCATAACACTCTGGCAAGTGTAAACACACGACGCCAAGTTTAATTACCCTCAGTTGTAATAAACAATAATAAGGGGGTAAGTATAGTCTTTCAATAATATATAGACTGTTAAAATAATAATAAAATACATCTCCAACATACACTCCTCTGTACGTACATACACACATAAATTTGCAAATTTTCATTCAGCAACTGTCTGTCCGTATTCCCCACTCCCGTCCTACACACACATTCTCTCTCTCTCTCTATCATGATACTCATTTCCATCCAAGAAAAAATGTGAGTTGTTTGTGGATCCACGGACAGGCTGTACTAGAAAATACTAGTAACATAGTAATTTTGAACCTATATTTATGATGTATTATTAAACTAGTTCCCCACCACATCATTTTGAATTCCATCCAATGTGCACAACTCCCTTTTTGTTCTAATATTATCTTGAGTGTTCTTTCTCTTGTTCATTCACAAAATTCGGGAGGTTCAAGATAGAAAGAGAGAGAGAAATATGAGTAGAAATGGACATAGTTTGGTAACGTCCACAGTACATTTTAAGGTGAGTTGTACACTCTTCATAATTTCATTCTTCTCTTGAATTTCCTCCAGAAGTAGGAGAAAGATTCCCTGGAGAAATGTGTTGTGTACTCTAAAAGAAAGGAGGAGGAGGGAAGTATTGCAGCATTGTAAATTACCCTCTCGTCGTCTAGCCATTTTTGCTGAACGTTGAGAGAGAGAGAGAGAGAGAGAGTGAGTGAGCGTGTGTGTACTATATGTACGGAAATTGCAACGGCAGCCGGTTTTGTGGCATTGGCAATGGCAGTGAAAGAGAAACGTGTTTGTTCGTGAAATACATACACACAGAGGGAAAAGAGGAAAGGGATAGACTTGACCGAAATTTGTAGTCAAACGCGGTATGGTCATATTGATTTTCTCCGTGTAGAGACTCTCTTCTCTCCTACCCAAAAAGCGTTTCTTAGGACGAGTGTATTTGGCAACCCGGGTTTTGGGAACGAGTGACGGAAACCAGGGAACACACTCTTTCACATGTATCGTGTGTCCATGGAGAGAGAGAGAGACAGAGTCACACCATCACCAACCACCTACAAAAAAAACTCTCCCGTACAGGGAAAAAGTGGGATTTCCCTTGGAAAACTTTCTACCTTATATTTTCTTCTTTCCCTCCTCCCTTCCTATCATTAATCATTTACACACAGTCTCTCTCTCATTTTCCAATTATTTTGACACCTAATCATTGTCAAGACCTTGTACACATAAAACTAGTCAATGTACCTAATCCCAAATGACAAGTTGCTGGAATAATCAACGTTCTTTTCTACTCTGTTACCCTGTAAGTACACACACTGCGGTTTACACACACAGCCTAACCCCACGTCAATGAGCTAAAATTTTAATTTAGATATTATGCCATAATTTAAATTTTTTTAATATTTGAATCCATTCCATCCATACAATTTTTTTGACTTTCACTTTCGATGATAATCTCAAGACTGGCTAGGTACAAATCGAAGGTCCAAAGAAACATCATAATTTTTAGAATATTACTTTAACAATGAAATATGATAGAAATTTAAATGGACACACACACCTCCAGTACAAAAGTATACAATCTGTCTGTCATCCTCACCCTTGACCGTCGCTTTAATAGCCTTTTGTGAAAATCCTGCAAAAAAACGTTTGAAACATGTTTCTTCTCCACTCCACTCTACTCTACTCTACTCTGCATATATGTTTACAGTGTACAGTGTACACACAGCCAGCTGAGAAAGAAACACTTTTTCCCTGCTGATTACTTGTTTGTACACAGCACATAGGCATACAGACACAGTGTGTGTTTGTCTGTGTGAATGAGAGAGCGAGAGAGAGTGAAACTAAAAGGGAGAGAGAAAAAACGTCAGCCATACTTCTTGTTGATTTGGCTTGAACAAATCTAAATGGCTGACTTTTGTGCTTACATAATAATAAACCACGTCTAATCTCTGTATGTGTGTGGGTATTTGCATAATGTATTTATGGTATGATCGATCCCGCATACCTAAACACACACACACACACATTGCCACTGCTACTACCACTTTGTGTGTTTGAGTGTTATGTACCTGGAATGGAAAACTAAAAGATGTTTTAGCAACCTGCAACACAACAGCAGCAATTTAGTCACAACGCTATCCTATTTGACTTGGGATAATACACACACGTACTTCTGTCTGTATGCCTACATACATTTGCTACTATATCACTCTTTTATCCGTGTAAATATATTTTGTACATATGTATCACAGTTTAATACATGTACACTCACAAAACTTCTCTCTTTCACTAGTGCATTTTGGAACACATGCGACTGACGTTGCAATGGGTTTGAGAATTCCTATTTGCGAAACGCATGAAAATTCGCATATATACAACGTGTGTGTATACATAATCCAACTCTGGTCTTACAATACATATGGTTTTAAAAAATGGAAATGAGTAGAGAGAGAGTGAGAGGAAGAGAAAAGTAAAAGGTGTAAGTGTATAGAGCCGCAAGGGATGTTCGTCCAACATTCATAATATACAATCCTTATGCACATTCACTTTAGACTTGTAATAATAATAATAATTTATAGTCCCGCTTGACATTGAACGTTACATCACACACACACACACAGACACACACCAGCAATGGTAAAATGGATAAAATTAGCAAGTGTTCTATACTCACATTATGCACACACACATCACATCATACAAGAAAGAGCCGAGTGAAAAGCTTTTCAAATTATACGTATATGCATATACAAATATATTGGTATATACATAAACAGAACACAGTAGAACTTTGATATGTCGGCTCAAATCCTCTCTCACTTCGTACCTCATGTCTGTCCTGACTTTTGGTCAATTTTTCTGGATGTGGAGGTCAGTTGTCACTTCTAGACCATCCGTCAGTCAAAAAATTGGTAGGTAGTCAAAAATCAAGGATTGTCGTCACAGGCTCACATACACAAATTTGACTGTATGTTTTTGGAGGTCATTATTGCATATTGTGTGAATGTGTGTGTGTGTGTGGTGCATAAAATATCCTTCTTTCTCTGTTTGGGAAACGTGTATCGTCATATTGTCAAGTTCAATGTGAAATGTTAGGCTTGCCTCAGTCTAAATTAAATTTTTTATTCGATATGTAACTACTACTCTTTACTCCACAGATTGTCTCCTGAAATTAATTAAATTCAAATTTTACAAATATAAAATCAGCACAGAATTATTTCTACGCACAGATAGTCGTAATCAATTTAATATTTAAAAACATAAGTACAGGTATCATTCCATGAAGAATTGGCTCATTCAAAGACTGTATGCCAAATACTTAGTATAATTAGGAAAATTTTGAAATCTTGTGGAAAAAGAGAATACCATCACGGACATTGTCCTTTTAATTGTGTGCTGCTTTTATAAAAAGATTTCCTTAACATCAACAACAACAACAATGCAATTTCTACACGGAGAATGATGAGAAGATGACACAGTCTCTCTCACTCTTGTGTAGTTGACATATGGAGTCAAATCCATGGACACACTTGTTCTCGTTCTCTAGTTCAGTGTGTGACTTTAGTATGTAGGGAATAAGATGGAAGGATGAGAACACGTGCATAACATTTCCAACCTAGACATATATTTACTCGGGATGATTCCCTGGGCTCATTTAGTTAATTTTAAAAATATAAAACAAAATTATAGTAACACAGTTGTAAGGAAGGATGTAAGAATATTTTTGTAATAATCTGGCCTGCTGTACAATTTGAGTAAAACGTGTACACATACAAAAAAATTCTTTTTGGACCGGCTCAACTTCTCTTCTTGAAAAGATAGTTAAAAAGAAAGTTTGGAGAGATTAGAGATTTTACTCTTATCAAAAACTGGGTGCAATGTATCTTTTCTTCTTTTTTTTGAAGGCATTTGAAAAAACAGAGAGAGAGAGAGAGGAAAAGAGGGTGGTTAAATTTAGGTAAAGAAAATTTAGTTGTCCTCTCTTCCATCTTGTTTTCTCCGTGTGTAGTACGCCTTCAAAATCTATATTTACCCAACAACATTTTTACACAGATCACGAGTATACATCACCATCCATACAGTCTACAAAGGAAACTCCGAGTATTTCACACACACACTCTCTCCTCCATTAAATATCCTCCAGTTTAAAGACTCCAGGAGAAAAAATTGACAGCATTTGTCTCATATAAGTAAACAAAATTTTCATCCATTTTAAAACTAATCTACTCATTTTAGACATGGATTTGTTTGTGAAAAATTATTTTTTGAATCATGATTTTCACACTCTGCACTGAAGAAAGAGAGGATGGGAGAGAAAAGAGACTTTTACTCGCTACATAAGTAAGTAGTATGTCGGTAGAATTCTATTATTGGTAGAAGCGAGTTTTCCAAATTATGCATGACTATGCCAGGTTAAGGGGATCCATTGTCATTGTCATTGCCAGAGAATGGAGTAAATAAGAAAGGGGAGTGGAACACAAAAGAGGAGGAGGAGGAGGGACATTAATAGAAGACAAGCTGTCTGACGAAAGCTTTTCAAAATTTTTATTTGTACATGAGAGAGAAAGAGAGTAGAGTGTACTTTTACTCAAATATATGAAAATGTGGTTGGACTGAAATAATATTTGATAATAATTTCAACTCCTCAATAGATATCCACATTAAATTAAATTATTTTCAGTACTTTCCCTTTTGAGTACGAAGCTAAGCCTAAGGGAAATTCTACAGTAAAACCTGTACTAATTTATGAAATTCGGATTAAATTAAGTCAGGCTTTGGGTTGTGTGTGTGTGAATGCCAGTTTTTGATAATATCTAAGGTGCTGGAAGATCCGCTTCTTTTTGTCATCAGCCAAAATTTCAATGAAAGGAAAGGAAAAGTCACCGACCTAGGGGAACGTTAGTAATAGAAAAAATAATTTTTTACTCTCTCTCTCGCTCTTTCCCTCTCCACCATTTGCATATAATGACAAATAATTAAATCAGCATGTTGACTATGATCGTTCCTTGTTTGCAATTATAATTTTTTCGTACCCCCCCCCCCCCCCCCCCCCCCCCCCCCCCNCTCTCGATTCGAGTTGAGTCTACTTGTAATCATTGATGGTGGTGGAGGGGTTCAGTTAAGTAACATTTACAACTAAAAGAGTTAGTTCTTTTTTTTCTGTGTGTGTTCCTTTTAACACATTACCCATCAAGTGTGTGTGCCATGTACTTTACTACAGCTATAGTACCTGATATATTATGTATATGGATGGTATGTCTTTTTAGAAGAGTTTAAAAGAGGAGGAGGAACACCATATGTTCCTATCCTTCACCTCCAACTGCCTTTTCTGAAGGTCTTGCAATTCGAAATAGACTTGCAAGTGTGTGTGTCTTTTACAACTTTACCTTTTTCTGTGCATACATTCTGTACTACCGAAAAATAAAGTGTCTTACAGTTCAATCTGTCATATCGTCTGCGAAAGGGAAAAAAAAGTCCTGATGCCTGCCAATACCCACCAAAAAAAATTTCTCTCTCTCTCTCACACACACTGCTGCACACATACACACTGCATTGGAGACAAGGAACATGTCTAAAGTTTCCACTTCCAATTTCAAGTCAGACACAAGCTAAATAAACAAGGCCCATTTTTATTACATAATTTCTAACTCCTGCACTCCCATGTCGTCGCATGTACCAGTACAGTATTATCTAATTTTTTAAAATAAAAAAAATATTTTGGAACATCGCAGATTGACACTCTTCTATTGTTTGGTGTACATATATTTCAAGAAAAAATTGTTTACAAAATACAAATCTACCAGACAATATTAAATATGTATTAAACGAATGTTAATATTAATTAGTTGGGGTAAACCAACAGACTGTCCTTCTGACATGGTCTTACAGTGTAAAAGACTTTATAGACAGTGTGTAAAGCCATGTGTGTTAGTAAAGTGTTAGGGGAAGGATGCTCCAAGTCAAAAAAAGAACTTGAGCGTAAATCTTGTGAAGTACCAACATTTTTATTATTTTAACTTTCTTCTCTTTGACTCTCCAACACCGGCTTGTGCCAATAAGATTTTGTAAAAAAAATTCTCTCTCTCTTCCTTATTCTCTACTACTCTATCATTGATTCTACAGTCCATGCCAACTCATCTTCTTTCTCCCTCTCTTCAAACTGGGCTCACTTTTCTTTCGAATGATTTTCACTAATCAGACAATTTTGATTTTTCTGACTTGTGATCATGTCATAAGTTGGCACACAAAGCCAATGATTAAAATCTTCATCCTTAATTAATCATTTTATCATCCACACAACAGTTGAATTGTGACAATTTCCCTATTTCCATGGTCAATGTGTATGAGAAACTCCTATTAAATCTGTCATCTGTGGCATGACATCAAGTTGAATTGACTACACACCTAATAATAACACCCCATGTCTTTACCATCGTTTGGTGGATTCGTGGGTGGGTGAAGAGGAAAATTGAGTGAAAATTTGTAACTTCTTTTCCTCATCCACATTCCTCCTCACACACACAATTTCTGTGGCAAGTACTTATGTAGATGAGTGGAAGAAACTTCACACATTGTTGCATTACAAAATTAAATTTTACTATTCTCTGCATTATCCAAAGAACAACGTCAGATTCTCATTCCACCTTTAGAGGGACAGAAAAAATTCAGTTGGAAATGTCAGGAAAATGTATTTTACATTTAATTGTGTTAACTGCCAAAATGAAGGTGTGTGTAAAGGATCATTTTTGACCACAAAATATTAACTAAATAGTCAATACTAAAAGACAAAATGAGTAGAAATAATTTTGGGAAAAAGTATTTTATTTGAAAGTTGTGAACATGTGTTGGTACATACGACCCTCCATTACAAGTTCAAGTCCAAGCTCAAGGAAATGAGTAACTTGACTCTGTGAGACTATCAGTCACAGAGTAGGAAAGTCAAGGGGAGGGATATAATAAAAGTAATATTTTCTAGCTGCTGGCTCTAGTTTCTAGTTCAATGTGAATGTAACTATCGATTTTCTCTCTACGACAGTAGACTAGACCAGCTAGATTCTTTCATCCATCCTGCGGTCCCTCTTCCTCCATGTTACACCATTTTCCCTTTATGAAAAAAACTAAAATGTAGTAAAGTTTTTATGTGTTGGGAAAAAAATCTAAATTCGTACCAATATTCTACACACACACATTCTCTCTCTCGTGTATGGATTCATTGACAAAATGAGCATATGCACTACATGTAAGATGTATAGACGAGTAGAGTAGGTGATTAGA
>WJFB01001923.1:0-24354 GCA_009870185.1 Pygmarrhopalites habei
TTTGAAAAGCCGGGTTTCCCTGGCCTTCAGCCGGATTTTCCCGGCCGCGGACCAGACTGCCAATAGCTTTGATTTGAGCCAAATGTGTCCAGATTGTTTGAGGCTGGAATTCTGCATCAATTTTGAAATCCCAGGAATGCGACACGGTGTCTCCATATGTGGCAGTCAATGGACCAGGGTCTGGTCGGATTTCAGTTCGTTGTCGGTCAAACTTGACACAACGGTCATCATCCTCAAGGGCATGAAGACTGAAGAGGAATACTGGGTGGTTAAGGTCAGGGTCATGTTCTTGCCAAAGGTGTGGGACTTTGTGTTTGCAGTCAGGGACTTCGGAGGATCCACGAGATCCAAATACACTGTTTATGAGGGCATAAGTGTCACTTGAAATACCATCAGCCCTTAGGTACACCTGGGCAGAGGTCAGTGTCGAGAGGTATGTCAAAACCAGAATGGAAATATAATAACAAACTTTCATTTTCATATTTTTAGTGTACTTTCACACACACGCACAACTGTTTTTGGTTACTGGTCATTTGAGCAAGGTGACAAACAATGTCAAAGTGGGGACTAGTGGATTAAAATCGAGATTGGTCTGTCATAATAATTATCAATGATTGAAGGGACATCAGACAATTCAATCAATCATCCTGATAACAATTTTAATTGTTTTTAAAAAATGAAAATTGTGATTACATACGAGTTGAAAATATATTCTGTAGCAATACTTGAACTCCACGAAAAGCAACATTTAAAAAATCCAGAAAAAAAGTTTCGCCAAAAATTCCGGACTAAGTTTTTGTTTTTCGATTGAATAGTAATTAATTGTGACCCTTTCTCTCGCTGTGATAGTTGTGTGTGTGTCATGGGGTTTACCCGGAGTAACTGTGTTGTCTGTAATATCCCTCCAGGTCAGTCGTTTGAGAATGACAAAAATTCGATTTTCACACACACAATGTGGAATGTATTTGTTGACTTGTTCTACCTTCCACCTGGTAATTGGGATGACATCAAAGACTGTTATTTGGACCATGAGAAGAGTCCATTTTGTCCAGACTGTCGTGTCAAGTTGAACATCATTGTCAATTATTATGAAGAATTGGAGTCTATTCAGAAAAAGTAAGACGTCTCTCACTCAAACAATGATAGAGTCATCAAATAATAGTCAACAAAAGAGAGACCGAAGGAAAGTATTCACTCGAATTTCATCTCTCAGACACACAATTCAACAAAGTAAGTTTTTACATTTTTTAAAACATTGTTATACATTTTTAAAAAAGTTTTAAATTATTTTTATAAAAGACAAATGTGTATAATATGTTATACTTTGATATTTTGTATTATGTGTGTGTCAGAATTCAACCCTTCCATCCTTCTCGTTGACTACAATCCACAACAACATTATAGAGCTGAAAGTATGTCATCAAAGATAATTATCAAAAGGGAAAAATCAACTTCAGAAAATTCTACAGTAAGTATTGTCATCAAACAAGAAAATAATAATAATGAACCTGCCTTGCTGGATGGTTTTAATTGTGAGTCAGCCCTCGAGTACATAACTAATGACCAGGATGGACAATTCAGCTTTGAAACAATTAAAGCAGAGATGACAAACTTTATTATGGATGACGAAATAGAAGGAGAGACAGATGACCCGCTACTGCTGTTCAATGATGATGACCCTTTGTACGACCCTTCGGCTCCAACAACAAAGAAGAAAAAGAAAAGGAAAAAGAGATTTACTAGTCGTAATAATACCAAAAAGACTAAACGTCAAAAAGTGACAAAAAATGAGACTCCCAAGGTACTCTTTGTGAAGGAACTCAAATGTAATGAATGTGAGGGTCAAACATTCACTACAACTTTCAACTTGACGAGACACATCCAAACCATTCATAAAAGAGTCAACGTCAAAGTTAAAAAATTTCAACGGAAAGGAAAAGTGTCAAAATTAGTTCATAAATTGGATGTTGATGAGAACAAGTACGAGTATGGAGGCTGGACTTTTGTCAAGAAAGAAGATTCTACGTTTGTGTGTGTGTGTGGAGCTCAACACAATTTCATAGCAAGTATGAAGGCTCATATTTTTTATCACCATTTGGGTAAACAAATCTTTGATTCATTGAACATTTTAAAAATTGTATTTTTTATCCATAAAAATTTTGAAATTATGTAATCTACATTTAGCTTCCAGGAATCCATCTCAATTTCCCGAAAAAGGATATGGTGACAAAGCAGTGAGTCTGGGTGGTGGAAAATATTCTTACAAGAATACTACATTTGAGCAGAAACCAGATGGACAATTCCAATGTTCTATTTGCCTCATTCTGTTTTGGAAAAAGAAATATATTGTAGAACATATGAAGACCAAGCATAATGCAGGTGAATGTCATACTTATTTCAACATTATTAAATACCTTTCATTTTGAAAATAATAATAATTTCCAACTTGTTTTTTTGTTTCAGAGTCTTGTCGGTTTACTGTCCAGAATGTAATGTAGGATACATTTCCAGATATTTATTGTTGAGGCATCAGAGACTACACAAGAATCAACGTTGGTGGAAAGTGGGACCCGGGAATTATCTGTATCATAACAAATACGAATTTGATGCCGTTGACGATGGATTTATTTGTGGTACTTGCGGATTACACAAGAAAAAGTTCTTTTTCATGACCCAGCATGTCCGAGACGTTCATTCAGGTACGAATTTCATTATTTGGTTGTGTGCATTTCAGCTACCAGTTTATTCTTTATTGGAATTTTAATTTTTTAAAAGCATTAATTTATCATAATTTGTATTTCAGACCCAGAAAATGCTACTTGTAAAGATTGTGGAAGGAAATTTGGACATCGACGTTCGCTGTGGAAACATCAAGGTAGTTGTTCCAAAAAAGAGTTCCGCATTGATGTCAACGGACAAAGATTGGCATACCGAGGAAAATATCTTATAGACATTTTCAAAGATCAAAATCTACAAGATCGATACAAATGTTTGACCTGTAGTCAGGAAAGGAAAAATCGGGCGGCCCTTTTCCGGCACATTCGACTGAAGCATGAGTCTCGTAAGTGTATTTACTTACAAAATGCTGTAGAGAACTAATAATTAATTTTTTGTTATGATATGAATTCGAAATTTTAATCAAAAGCTAAATGTAAATGTAACTTTACAAAAAAATTTGTTAGATGAAAAGCTGCCTTGTGAACATTGTGGTAAATCCTTCGACGAATCCAATCTGCTCAAACTTCACATTGAGATGCATCATTCTAACAGTAGACCTTACACCTGCCGAGTATTGGGATGTGGAAAGAGTTACAAGACCAAGAGATACATGGTTGTTCATGAAAGGAAACACGGAGTTGTAATAAAACAGTGACTTAAACGTATTCTATAATTGAGAGCGTGATCAGACTATAGTATAGTATGCCATGATGATCATGGTGTTCAAACTTGGAAAACCTTTCTTTCTATAACATTATATAAATGTTTCGTTAATAAATTGCTGAAAGCAGAATTTTACGCACCTGATATGTATTTTTTGTCTCTCTAGTAGGTTTCTTTGTAACGCTCCATTTTTATGTTCAAATAGTTTATGCATGGCTTAATTTCCTCCCATTTTTTATATACACAAAATACATGTGCACAAAACAGTAAAAATGGTTCTTCATACAATTTCGTTTTTGTCTCCACCCAACTTTTTATTATTATTCTCCGGAACAAAATAATATTTGAACTGTCCCAATAAATCGTCAATTTTGTGTATGCGTTTTTGACAAAAAAACTTTTTGTGTACAAAAGAAGAATATAGTTTAGAGCACCCATCGAGACATCCCTGAATTTACTGATATTTCCATGTCAAGAGACTGACCTCAAGTCGCAGTCAGCTCCTAAATGTTACAAGAATATAATCGTATAGGATTCGCTTTTAGAATTTTTAGTTGTCACAATTAAAAATTGTTGAACTAAATATTTGCGTGAAAAGATCTCACTCAATCGTAAGGACTAATAATTTGCAAACATAAATCAGACAAAATGCCTCCAAGAGTATCCAACGTCGACTGTAATGACCCCAACAAAAGTTTGTGTCAAAAACCATTCACAAAACCAGTTACAATTTTTGGTTGTTTTTGTGGGATGTTCCCATCAACACAAAAGCAGAGTAAAAATGGTCGACTATCTTGTAAAATCTTGACCCTGTACCTGTATAGCCTCTTCTGTTTGTTCTTCACACTATTTATGACAGTTGTCAAATATATTGAACTAGATACCCAAGAACCTGCGAATACCACCACTCAATATGCTAACAGTAGTCGAGAAAGCAGTCACCAAATTGAAATAGAACTGTATTCCCTCCATAGGATAGTTTTGAGAGTAGTCTTGTATGGAAACACATTTTTCCCTGATGTACTCTGGCGAATATTTGCACTGCTAAATGTTCACTCTGTCAAGAAACTGGCTGAGGATATCCTTCACTTCAGTTCGAAATTCCGTGTCTTTAATCATGTTGAAAAAAAATTGTATTCAAATTGGAACCACTTCAAAATAAAATATGCATTTCTTGCTGCTCTGGTAGTCATAATTAACTCCATTACTAGAGTAATGATATACATCAATATTTTTCAAATTGACAAAGCTACTAAACAAGTTTCAAAAAATCCCACCAACAAATGGATTAATAGTTATTCCAATCTAAAGCTGACAACCGTTTTGTGGATTTTCCTTACACTTTCGCACCTTTCCTCCTTCACTTACGTCTTTCTCTTCGTCATAATATTCGGACTGGAATTAGTCAACTGTCATCAACTACTTTGTGATCACGTAGAAAACTTGTGTCGGCAAATGACTGACCCTGTTGGAAAGGTCAAGGAACAAGAAATCAAAATATTACCTGATTGGCCGCATTCACAAACCAAGGAATCAAGAAAAGTCGAGTGGAATGAAAATTTCGATGACAATTTTAATCCTGTGGAAATACCGAAAGAATTTGAACAACTAAGAGTTGTCATGTTTGAAAACTATTCAAAAATAGCGGGAGTATTTGGATTTCTCATCATCACTGCGTCCAGTATTAGTTTGTTTGAGATAGTCACGATACTTGCAGTGTACAATAAACTCAGTTCACAAATTGGGACGATGCAGTCCTTCACTGAAATTTTTATTATTGGATTCATGGGCCATTTTGGAAATTTTGTTAGTAAACAGGTACTCACTTCAAATTGTAAGTTATTGTCAGTTCTATTTTGTAAATTCTACTTATAAATTCATGTAGATTGACCGGAATGGTCGAAAATTGGAAGCTACTTTGAGAGACGTTGATTGGACAAGGAGTAATAATAAAAGTCAAGTAGAACAATTAAAAAATTTGACCAGTTGGATTAGTCAATGGAAATTGACTGCAAAGGATTTGTTTGACATTGATCATTCCATGATACCAAAAGTATTGCACCAAAATGTAAATTTTTCAACTTTAATTTAATAACAAATTGTTTTGAAAATGTGTTTTTGGATGTTCAAAGGTCGGGGCGACTGTCATGACTTACTTTGTTGTCATGTTACAATTGAAGCTGACTGAAAAGCCATCTTGAAGAATATCCCGTAGGGCTCCGTTCGGGACGGGACAATCCCGTCCCGTCCCGAACCCGTCCCTAATCACGTGACCCTATGTTAAAGTATAGGATCGGGACAGAATTTTTCGGGACAATCCCGTCCCGTCCCGATCGGGATGGGTTCGGGACGGAACGGGATGGAGCAAATCCCGTCCCGTCCCGTCCCGAACGGAGCCCTAATATCCCGTTCGTCCAGGATAAACAAAATTTGACTAATGTACTTAATAAATAATTTGCACTGTAGTTTAGTGTCTCTATATTGCCTGCTACATATAACATTCATAAATATATCAACATTTTTGAAAATAATATTTTGTCTGAATGAAAAGTATCCTCTTTCGCCGTTTCGCAATACAATTTGGACAAAAACCAGCAGGGACGCTGTATACGTGTGTTCAGACTACTCTTCCCTCTCCTTGTCACGTGCTCTCATAATGGCTGTGTCCACCTTGGTGTCTAACTGCTTGGCACCGTACAAGGAATACAGTTCAAAACCATCAGGCATCCAATCTACATCTCTCCTCAATATCTTCTCACAAAGTCTATAGCATACGACAGCTTGAATTAATTAATTCATTTTTATATGAATATTTTTTGAAGACAATGCAAAAAGTACTAGCAAACTTGTCGCCATTATTTTACTTACTCTGGTCCTTGTGAACGTCTCCGTAGTTCTCTTTTAATCCACTGTTCCACATGACTCCTCTCCAATGGAAGGAAAGGAATGATGTGGTCACACAAGGCACGATCGAATAGGTCTGTTCCTTGAAGGCCTCCTCCTGCAAGTTGAAAGTGAGTCAGGAACTTTCGAGAGCATTCAAATTTACTTAATTGACCTGAAGGCAAGTCAGTAGACGAGTAATTAAACTCTTGGCTATGTATTGAGCTGACGACTCACCCTCTCCTCTGAGTACAGCCTCTTTAACTCGATCACTGAAATGGGATAATTTCAATTTGGTCCGACTTACAATCGGATCAGCCATGACAGTCATTTCATGAGTGATAGAATTGATTTGAGAGCTGCCCATATTTGTGAGGAATATAAAGACAGTTCTTCGGAAATCAATCCCTTCGGCATTCTCGTTCCTGTACTCCATGTAAGAGGTGAGCTCGTTCAAAATCTCATCTGGCATTTTCCAAATTTCATCAAAGAGGAATAGGGCATGAGGGTGACATCTGACTGTGTCCTCCACTTCAGCTCTCAACTGATTCTACCACACATTTCAGAACAACAGATCATCAGACAAAGGATGAAGAAATATATTTCAAATTTGGGTCATAAATATGAAAATAGCAATTATTTTTCCACTATTACTTTTTGTCTTTGTATCTCCTCAGGTGAAGAAGTCCCCTTCACCAAATTCTGCCCACCGATTTTGTTGAGGACAGCCCCACGCCCGTAGTACTTTTTAAAATGTTTCAGAATGAGCTTCTCAGCCAAAAATGTTTTTCCTACGCCGACAGGACCAGAGAAAATTATGACGAGAGGTTTTCGTGGGGACTCCGCGGAAGGAATCAAATGTCTTTCCAGAGCCCCCAAAACATGGTTTGTGGCCAAATGTTGGTGCAATAATTCTCTCTTTGTCTCTGCCTTCAATGGCTCCATAAATTCTGAAAGAAACAAATTAAAGGACTTGGTTTATTTTTTTTATTCTCTAAAGGAAGCAATACAATTTGAAATTTAATGAAAATCCTTTACCTGACTTCCATTTCTCAAGGATTGCTTCTGCTCTAGCCTTGTCTCTCCCCATTCTCCTCTTATTTTGGAATTGACAGTAAAAGGTCCAACATCCATGAAGACCGACAGTGAAAATTACAGTGAAAATCAGGATAAAAATACACTTAATGACAAACGAAGGATCCGCCATGTCAAATGTCCTCACAGACAATTTTGAATTGAATTAAAATTCAGATATTTAATTTTCTATTTAAATACAACAGTTAAAATTATTTCAATTTAAATGAGATCAAGAGACTGAAATGGATTCGAATTGAACGTTTTCCAGAGAGTCTTTAAGTATACAATATCCAGTCAAATGAAAGTCAATTGAATGAGAAAGCCTTGAATCATAGCCAATGACTATTCTATGTGAACAGATTTTTCACCCATAATCCTCTCTCTTTCTCTCTATGTGTGTGTGTCTGCTCCTTATCAAATGTACTCATGTTTTTTAACGAATCTTATTTGGTATTTTACTCGTTGGTGTTATTTTGGTTGCAAACTCGTTTGTCCTTCATTTATTTTCTTGCCAATTTGCTCCTGTCTCTGTCTGACTCAAGTTACATTGTCCATTTCTAATTAATCTGAATCTGAGCAAAACGTTGTAGGATACGTAATCATTGGTCTCCCATTAAATATACAACAGTCACATGTTCAGCTTCAAAAGTTCGCAGCTACAATTTGTGTGTGGACGATGAGATCATTGCAACTTTGTCTCTCTCTCTCTCTGACACAAGAACATTTACGTGGGAAATTTAACTTTCAAGTTGACTTCCATCAATAATCGCTATCCTGAAGAAGGGGCCTCCTAATTTAAGTGTGACTGCCTTTTGTACTTAAAACAGTAAGTTTTTCTGTATCACACAATCTCTTTTTGTACTGAACTCTGGAACCGGCTAATTATTCTGGTGGACGCACCATCATTATTTAAATAACTTTTTTCTAAAATTATTTTGCAAATAGGGTCAAGATCTCGTCACTGTCCAGCCCCCCACCCCTCAAAAGTGTTCCTCACCTAAAAAGAAGGGACCAAGTATTAAAATGAAGTTGAGTCAATCCTTTCCTCTTCCCCATGTAATCCTTTACAGTGTGCCCTTCCTTCTATTTCTTGTGGTCCCTGCAGAGCCCTCGCATGGAATCCACTCTCCATTACAATCCACATTCCCTTCACCCACAGCCATTTCTGGATGGCTAGGACTAAAAGCCCTCGAGTGGTCCCTTCAAGGACTAGTCCTCTCCGCTGTCGTCCGGTACTTTAACCCTGCTGTCCCTCCTCCACAGTCATACCCACAATGCCCGGTAACAACAACTACAACAATTGAGCACGACAATGGAAACCAAAGAATCCAGCAACTCTTCAGTAAAATTGACCAACTGGAGAAAACCACAACTACCGCCCTCCAACAATTTCAACAAGAACAAGAACAATCTTTGACCTCAACCGTAGAGTCCCTTCACAATCAAATCATTCATGTTTCAACAACTCTGACCTCTGACATCAAGGACATTGTGAAGACTGAGTCGACCCATATTCTAAACACTCTGAATTCAATGGAACAGAAACAAGGGTCAACTCTCCAGGATTTTCAAGGTCAAATTTCAACAGCCATACAAAATTGGGATGAGAGCATGAATTACATTAACGGTAATATCACTGAATTGATTAAGACTATCGGAGGTCAAAGGTCAGCTGATTTGGATGACCCCCAGGTGTCTCAAAATACTTCCATGTCAATTCCAAGCATTCTTTCATCGTTACCTTCCATACTTGGTTCAAAAATCCTGCCCGAAGAAAGTCACCTGTTCATTCCCTTAATCATTGTAATATTGTCAATAATTTTAATTGTTGTAGTTAAATTAAAGGCCATTGTGGTTCCTTATTTCTCTTCGCCTCCAATTTTACCTACTAATGAAGTAATAGACAGGCCAGCCAAAAGAAGCAATGGAAAATCTTCTCTCCCAATTCAATCAAATGAAGATCCCTTGGAATGGTTAACCCACTCCCAACATAATTATTATCCCAACGGCGGGGAAAGGAGAATTCAAAATTTTAAGACTGACCTTTCAAAAATTTTCATAAAATTTTACCCCCACAAACAAAAAGACGAGATGAGGTCAGAGCTGACTAGTACAATCCTTCCGACCCTTGGAAATTCAAATCCCCGAAAACCAGGGACTCTGTTCATACTATACAGTAGGAAAGAACAGGATTTTGAATCTTCCCTCCAAGTTTTTCTACGTAAAGTAGGTGAGTGTGTGAATTCACTTTACGATAAAGTGAATTCTCGTGGAGAACCAAAAGTAATTGATTTTGAGAAGGATGGAGGAGCTAATTTGAGGAAAGAATTGATCTCTTATTTTGGGAATGGTGGCAAAGTTGTACTGATTTATAGTCCAAATAAAATTTCAAAGGGAAATAGTAAAGAGAGGGGTGGTATGAGGGAGGGAGTGGAATATTTAAAAATGTTCCATGCATTTTGTGACAACGATAGTGCTTTCGACAAGAGAGCCATTTACATTTTCTTGATGGAGAGAAGTCAACCTTCTTCAATGCAAGTCAATTCCTCATTGTCTTCGAGTGGGTTGGAGGTTTATTCATCTTATAGTGAAAAATCCAGGATTTTAAGTAGTCAGTTAAACCAAGTGTGGGATTTTTATCCCGCAGAACATCGGAGTGCCGTGATTGCGAGGATTACAACAAATATCTTGGTCGTATAATGTATAATGCAACAATGATTATTTAGAATGTTTTCAAAATAATTTTTAAAACTCAAGTGTACCAAATTTTGTTCTTTTTGTTGGAATGTCTTTATTTATAATGTTGTACTGTGTGAAATTTTTAAAAGTGTATTCTTGAGGAGGAGTTGGTGTTGGGAGAGGATCCATTTTGTTTTGGCTCCTTAGTCCAGGCTTTTCCTCCAATAATTATTTTCTAGTCTAAAAATATTTACTTTAATTTGAAATAAAAATGTGTGTGTTATTAACATTCCTTGTGGTGAGTGTGTGTGTGTATCTTTTTTCTATTCTTTTCTTTCAAATCTAAATTTGAATATTTTCGAAATCCCTTGTCAACCGATCGCAATCCCCATCTAAATCCACATCTCCTCTCACTTCGCAATTTATAATCCTCCCTCTCCCCCTTTCACTCTCTACTTTTGTATACTCTTCGATGGCCTCGTTCAACAGCCCTCCATATCGTTCCAGTCCACACAAATCCTGGATAATCTGCTTAATATTTTCTGGACTAATGACATCCTCCTCATTATTATTCTCTGCTACTCCATCCATCATAGCCTCCTCTTCATCCCAGTCACCATTCTCTAGTGTCATGGCCCTCATTCTCAAAAACATCCTAAATTTCCTCCTAGACTCCATCACGGCCTTTGCTTCCGACTCCAGCACGCCCAATTCCCTCTGGAATATCCCAACCACATATTTCGACCTTTGTACCGCATCCTCCCGACTGCTAATCTTTAGCTGGTAACCTTGGTCGATCTCTATCCTCTCATCAAATTCCTTACTCTCACACCTTCGAATCACGTGGTCACGAAAGGGACAATTACATGTAGGACAGGAGAGCCCTTGAAAAGTGACGCAAGTATAGGTAGCTAGTAAACCCACAGCTCCAACCATTCCCATTATCATTCCTCCTCCAATACTCCCTACACCTCCACCAACAGCCATCATCAACGTAGCCAGGGACGTCTGGACCCTGGAGCCAACTGACCTCAACACATTTCTTGTGTAAGGATTCATTAGCCCACCCAAGGAGAGTAGATGTGAGCGCTCTAATTTTAAACATAATTGGTGGTAGTGAGCCACATTCTCTCCGTCAATATTTAAAATACGGATACAATTTTGGGAACCACAGAATACTTTTGGATAAGGAGAATACTCTAATTTCAATTGTTTTCGTGGGATGTACAATTCCCGGGACAGTTTACAAATGTCTTCCTTATTCTTTTCGATACTGTTCACGTGGTTTTGACAAATTTCCTGGCGTGAAGGATTTCAAACACAGAAAAATAACATTTTGAATTTGAGTATTTATAACCTGATTCAAAGAAGAAAGTTGTATAGTTAATTGGCAAATTTTTTGCAAATGTAGAATGGATGAAATGACTGACCTTATTCCTCTCAATATTTTTGAGAATGTCATTGAGCGGTTGAATGAGAGCTGAAATGAGTCGTCGAGCTCTGTACACTGAAATGGAGTCCCTTACATTGTGCTCTGGAAGACTGGAAGCAACTTTAATAAGCCGGAGACAATTAGTGCGGGATTTGATCCAACTATTCGAAAAAGCCGTCTTTTCTTCATCCTTCAGCTCCGTGGTTCGGGAAATGAGGGAATAATGAAATGCTTCGTTGTCCACAAAGAAATGTCTTGCAGAGTCGAATGGGATGTCCGGAGGGATTTGATTGCACTCTGCTAGTTGACGGAGAAGATGACCCGAACGACCAAGTTTGAAATGAGTTGACCTTGCATTCGTGAAGACAAAGAGAAGGTTCTGAGCAGCGGATTTGTGTAATTGACTCAAGAGTTGGACAAGACAGGAACGGAATGACTCATCCAGTCTGACTTCATTTGGCTTGAGGAGGACACAAATTGCATGGAGGGAGGAAAATATGGAGAGAAAGTTGAAAATTTCTGCACAATTTAATTGATCCTGGTTTACTCCGTTTGTGTCTTGGATCCCTGGAGTGTCAATTAGATGGAGGAGAATATTGTTGGATTGCAGGTGGAAACGGTATGCTTTACAGCCTCGAGTACCAGACTCTGTGAGGGAGAGGAACTCATTCTCATCATTGTTGTTTTCCTGGAAACTGAAAATCGTTTCTGAACCGTCGTCTTTAGTGTGGGTGAACGTGCAGGGTACCGGGATTTGAAGATTATCGTCAGTTGAAGGGCTTTCTATGTTCAGGTAATTGACTATGGCATTGATGAAAGTTGATTTTCCTATTCCAGATTTGCCCAACAGAAGAATGTTGAGCTCTCGCATTTCCCTAGAATTAAAGAAAAGTTGTCAACTTCTTGGAATGACTTTTCACTGAAAAGTTTTCAAATAATCTTTAGTCAGTTGTGTACAAAATTTTGATAGGACTCACGTGGAAGCCATAATGCTGTTTTGGGAAATTGTGGTTGATTTCCTATGGCAGTTGAACTGTTGTCAAAATTTGAAAGTCAAGGAAATTTGTAAGATGTGGAGAAAGCAGTGGTTGATTGTGGTACGTCGTGAATCAAGATTGGGGAATCAGAGGTCACAGACACGAGTGGATGTCACAATAATAATTATTGTGCATACGTTGTGTGCGTGCTGATTGCTGGAATGATCGTTTTTTCCTCTGATCACAACAATTTTTAACACTGACAGATATTGAGATTGATTTATTACTGTCAACGCTTTCCATTTGATGGGACAGTTTCAGTAGTCAATGAACGCCGTCACAAAAGAGTAGGATGAAGGCATCTTTGGTGCACCTATTATATACAACGTGAGTTCTATCTGTATGTATTTTGAACAGAGCTGGATGTATACGTGATAGTTGAATTGATAAGTCATGAGTCGTATCATTTCATACGTATAAAGTCCAGACAGGGACCTTGACTCTTGAGAATTCCCCTGTACGTGCAGCAGTACTTCGTACGAGCTTCGTACTAAAAACGTTTTCTCCTGTGATTGTCCTTCATCAAACTACAAAATTGAACTGCTTATCTCTCTCTCTCTCTCTGTGAAGTCTTTGTGAGTGCAATTCATGAATGTACATTTGTTTTTCTCAGAACTGAGGGTGCAAAATCATTCACTGACAAAATGTCCAGCTTGGATTAACTGTGAAAACATGATTTATTTTGGCTTTTAAATACAGAAATATAGGAAAAGGATATGGAGCCAACTCTTGTACACACGAGTGAGTATGAATGAATGCATTATTAATACTTTCCCACCGGCTTTAATTCCAATACTATCGTAATAGAAGAATTTACGGTTTGCAAATACATGCTACGTCAGAATACTTGATGAATACTTGATTGGATTACACAAGACTCCACGTGGCTAAAATTTAGACAAGGACATGGAAAAAATTGTCACTCCGAGAAATGACACGTACCAAATGTAATGGATCAGATTTTCACTGGGAATAATTATTACCTGTGTTTGAGAACCTCACATCAATGTGTTGGTGTGGGCCTTCGTAATTTCTGGCAATCGATGGGCATGTGACACACATGTAATGTCATGTTTGCTCAATCAAGACATCGAACAACTGGAAACACGATAGATACGAAAATAGCATGAATTTCATTCAATGAAACATCAAAGTCAACGGGAATTTTCATTACACAACCAAGTAAAATTGGTTGCCATTCTCAGACCAAAAGTAAAGATTCACAAGCAAATTTTGTACTTCATCTTGACAGCAAATTCAATCTGATACTTGTTACATAGTCAACTGTTTCATAAGTTGAAGAAGGCTACATGTCGAAACGCAAACTGCCTATTAAATCATTCTACATTTGTTGAGAATTACACCCATTGTAATTTTTTATTTTGTGTCGTAAGTTAGGAAGCATCTAAAGGTTTTGAAAATTATGTCATATTGAATTTTTGTTGTGGAACAAAAATTAACGCGAAAAAAATGTACAAAAAACTTGACTTTCTCTCTCCCCTTTTGTTCCACAGCCAGCTTAGTTTTCCGCATTTACATTTCCAGAGAGTACACTCATTAATTCTTGTCTGCACAATTTTTAATTAAAAAACTTAATTAAGATGGGGAGGATTAAGATCGTCTGGGAAATCGGATGTAAACAAAGGTGGGGAAAGTCAAAGTGAAGCGAAGAAAACACGGGCGGCAGTGTCTCTTCAGCCTATATGCTACACCTGAACAGTAAAACCAAACTTTTGTCCCTTTTAAAAAGTTTTTTTTTCTGAAAAAGCCGGAGATACATTTACACTCAGAATGCTGAGTTTACAAGAACTACGAATGACATTCCTGGTCACTCATTTATGTTCTGTGTTGAGAATCCTTCCAGTCAAATTAGTCCGGGATGGGGAATTAGTGCAAATATTTTCTTCCCGTTCTACAAAAATTTGGACCTCCTACTTGACTGTTATGGTTCTTCATTGGTTCATCATGTTTACTCGTCTACTACAAATCTTCGTGGTCGGTAGAGCAGACCAAGGCACAGGAGAAAGGAATTTTGATTCGACACAATTTCCGCCACATGTAATGTTAGTCCTGGGTCATGCCGTTGTCATCCTCATGGCTATTTTGCTATTCGTGAGGGAACCTGGAATGACCGTTGCTCTCTTCAATGGCATTTGTGCAGGTTCGGACGTACTAATAAAATTTATTGCACTGTCGTATTTACTTGAATTTGTTTCCAAATTTTTTTAGAGACTCCAGCAATGGGAGGAGATAGAGTGGATCACCGACTCTGGAGGAATCTTCACCAATTTTCCATCCAAGAATTGTTGACACTAATTTTCCCAATAATGTGTGCTTATTTTCCACTTCTCGTTCTTGCTCTCCATCTCTACGAGCCAATGGGAAGCTTTGCTTTATTGTCAGTCATTCCAGCCACTTACCAAAATATCCTCATCCATTTATTGTGTCTGAGTATCCAGATTTGGATCAATACATTTGCGACCAATATCTTCAGCTTCTGTTTCTTCATCATGCTCCAACTGTCCCAACAAATGTCCTGGAAGATGAACCACGTGAGACAGTCCTGGTTGTAAGTTCTTTTAAGTCAGTTCTTTTAATAAGCTGTTGTCAGTGATTTGTAAATTAATTCTGATAGTGACGGGATGAAAATGATGCAGGAAGTCAAATAAGGACGCGGAAAAGTTGGAGACTTGGCCAAAATTGTACAGAAAGTTTTTACTAATCAGACGAGATTACAAGGAATGTCGTCAGTGGCAGTTATGGATGGATATATTCAATGACAAGTACTCTCCAATCATTTTCGGTTTCAAATTACTTGCCATTGGATTATCCATAATTCTAGTCAGCTTTGGAATTCTCTTCCACTCGGTTCATCCCATCCCAAGTTTCGTATATTTGATTGTGGGCTGGGAGTCAATCTTGACTTACACAATTTTATTCCAAAAGGCATTTAGGATTCCTCTGGACGCGAAAAAGTACCAAAATTGTGTTTACTTGAGTCGTCGGCAGTTGGAACAGAAAGGAGTGAATATTCAGGGCTATGACCGCTCAATCAATAGTGTACCTTTGCTGGGGGTCCAAGTGGAGAATTTTCATAAGATGGAACGGATGTCTGTGGGGAATTTCTTAACTTACGTCATGAAACAAATTGTCACAGTTCTTATTACATTTCGCTGAACGTCTTTCTTTATTGTCAAGTATCAAGTGTCAAGTTGTGAAAGGATGAATGGGTGAGATGTGTGTGTAAGGTCACAGATGAGGTGTGGATGGGAAGGGAAGCTGCCGAAGATGGGAGTCAAGTGCAGTCAACTTGGGTGGTCTTTTAATGAGAAAGACTTGCAGACACGAAATTCAATGTGTAGCTTGAGTCTGGCCTACGAAATTCTTTTTTCCCGTGAGGACCACCCACGTTGACTCACAGTTCTATTTCCAATGGAGACTTACTCACACATTTCCCTCTTTTATTCAGGTTACTCATAACTTATGAGTCATAAGTCCTTTCACAGTGAAATGCAATATGACAAAAAATGTGGATTAAATTCATTTTTGAAAATTTTCATTTCAGCAAAAGATGGTCTCAAATTATATTTTTAATGTCTTAATTATAAAATAAACACTGTACTGCTGTACATTACATTTGATTCATTAACAATTTTACACTCTATGTAATGTGTAGAAATATTGAGCTAAAAAACTGTATTAATCTTTTTTGTAGGAAACGTTTTTAAAAATTATTTAAAATCAAAATTTGTCCGCTCCGTCACTGACCAGCAGTACGGCTTCCTTGTTGTCCTTGACAAGGGCAAAGAGTAAAAGGGATCCAAAGACACTGAATAGAAGGTCTACACCACTCACGATTTCCAGAATGGTGTCTTCTGCATAGATGGCAAGGGTTAAGGAACTTATTAACAGGACGGCCACAAACTTGTGAATATTTATCCATAGTCTGGAATGTACTTTCCTTCTCTGGGTTCAAAAATACAAATTAATATTTTAAAATTTGTTCCAAATCATTTTTAAATTTCCTTACAAGTTATAAGAATTGAAAGATAAAAACAAAGTTGATTTCATTTACACAACAAAGGAGGGTAATGAGCCCGTAACCGATTTGAAAAACCGTGGCAAGGGTAGCTGTGGCTGCTGAGGCCATAATCACTTTTAAAACTTCCATTTCCATCTGCCGAACCACGATGCAACGACGGAAAAGATGGTAATACCATAATTTGTAACACTCAACAAATGAGCCACTAAAATCTCTGTGAGCTTCACTACCCGCCTTGTAACAACCAAGTGCGGCTATTATCCCACACACCTGCAATTACATGACACGACGACGACATTAACCTCAAATATTTTCTAGATCAAGAAATTCATGCTTAAAAATTTACACAGTGAATCAAAAATTTTGGGCTTACCACTGTTGCTACTGTAAAAATTTGGTAGATCACAATATCCTTCGACATTAGACAAAGAATTAAAATTCTGGACAATTATGATTCGAGGGTCGACAGTTTACATTATTACTGTGAGGTACAATTGAGTCTCAAGTTAAAAATTACCGCCTTGTTTTCAATAAAATTAATTAATTAGTAATTAAAAATTTTTGCAGGGAAAACTTTTACTGCACGAGAAAAAAATTGGGAATGGATGGGAACCACTTGACTTGTGTGACTGGACGATGACGATGAGGGAGAAAGTTTGTTGATGGTTGAGATTACTGACGGGTGACATCATGTCTGGGGGTCTTTCACCGCGGGCGGTCGATTCACGAGTCATGGAGGGATGCCGAGGACTGTTATTAACTGTCCATTAACAGTGGAGCGTTCCGTGACTCAGACATGCACAAAACTCCTTCTTGTCATCCTCATAACGCAGTTACACAATCCTACATACCTTTTCGCCCATCAATATAAATTTATAGTGTACTACGTGGGAAATTTTGTCTGTCCCTCCCACCCATTTCCAGGAAAAGGAGACAACAACGTTTTGTTACCTCCCTTTTGAAAGAGAGAAGAGAGAGAGAGAAACATCAAAACACGTTGGTGTCCCCGAATCTCATTCTTGTCCCTTTGTACGTTTTGTGAAGAGGAGGAGGGGATTCTGAAAAGAAGAGAGTGTGATTGCGTGTCACTTTCTCCCACTTTCGGATGGAAAGTGTGTGTGTGTGTGTGTTCAATGTCCATCGATCCTCTGTCGTGTGTGTGTGTGTGTCACACAAGACATAAACAAGGAAGTGTGGGGAAATTTTTGGGGGTCAGTCCAGGTTGTTTTCGCAGAAGAATATGCAGTAAGGATGAGGCTTACCGAGAAATTGTTGCAAAAACATGCAGTGTCAAATAATTAAAATTTGCCAGGTTGAATGAACCTCTTTGGCACACACACACATGAATAGGTGTAAGGATTTATGGTTGAACCGGAAGTTATCCGGTATGCATTGATGTGTGGATAATGAAGAGAAAGAATGCATGGACGACTCTCGCAAACTATGTTGCAAAAAAACATTAAATGCTTTTTTGCAAAAATCCTTTTGCATTTAAAGAAGATATGTAAAAAGATAACGTATGAAGCTGATTTTTAATTAATGCTCGGGTGTAAACAAGGAATTGGTACAAACAACTTGAAAAAAACGTTACTGCTAAAGACATTTTGTACTGAAGTTACAAGATTGGGAGGGGAAATGATATAATTAACGCTTATGAGTGTGTATGGTATCCATTAGAGGTACTCCAGTCATGTCCCTCAGAAACCAGCACAAAATGGCACTACTCACCGCCAGGAAACTGTACAGAATGTACGATAGTCCTGTCAAATCTGCAAGTAGTTGAAAAATCGAGAAAGGGAATTTTAAAATGTGCACAAAATATGAATGAATAAAGGTAACCATTTGATTTGTCTTGGATAGATCAAATTACATTGTTCTAGAAGAGGCAGAGCAGGGGCTGCAATTCCACCGAGGTATCCCGTGAACACTGTGAATCCCAAACAAGTTGCTCTTAAAGTAGTTGGGAAGGACTCCAAATTAATACACCTGAAAAAATAACCAACAGTCAGCCATCATTTCCGTTTCCTCAGAGAGAGAGAGAGAGGGAAACTTTGTTCAGAAATAATTCCTAGGAACAAGATGCACTTCATGCACTTGTCCGCAGAGCACAGACTACAGAAAGCTTAACATAATTAAGAAAAAAAATTCTAATAATTTTCTCAGAAATCATTATATATAAATACTTAAATGTTTTGAAAAATTCATTTCTTGGCAGAAGGCTAGCAGAAGGCTTCTTTTTAAAACTTCCTTCGAGTTAAACATAATTAATTACCTCTTTGAAACCCTCTATTTTGAAATTAAAGACAGGTGAAACATAATTAATTACCTCTTTGAAACCCTCTATTTTAAAATTAAAGACAGGTGAACATAAGAGGAGGTCAGTGGTTAAGTACCTACGTTAACTATGATTAATTTTAACCAAAACTTTAAACTTTGGAAAAATCTCGGTGGAAATTTGAACGCCTCCTTTCGCGCGCTATGGCCTCCCCAGATATACTCTATTCCCAATCCCAATTATAATTTAGGAAAAAATGAAAGTTTACAGTCAAAATAGTGTTTCCTACAGGAGCGCTTGTGTCCACTAGATTCTAAAAAAATTTAGCAATTTAATAGTCTGAAAACTGACCCCTGAGCCCTTGTTACTCTGTTTACTCTTTATTGATTTTTCTATGAACTCTGTGAAAATTATTAGAACTTTTTTCTTAAATTATTTTGTAAAAAATATCCTGAATTAAAAATTCTTTACGAGAGTGAACCCCATGAAGCCAGAACACCGAACCGACCCAAGAGAGACAGGATTGTGATAACAACCGGGATTTGACTCACGTCCATCGAAAACTGGAGAATCATACTTGCAACGAGGAACACACTAGCAAAACACATGCTCAGGAAAAATGTGAATCTTGTCCCTAATCGATTATTGAAAAGTAGAATGGAGGGTTTCGCAAATAGATCGAGGATCCCCATGTACAACATATTTAAATACGGACTTCCACTCAAGGATTTCGCACTGAATGAAAGACCATAGTAAACTATGGAACAAGTCATGTTCGACCAGGATAAAATGGCCAGGTGACGACGGAGTTCTCGATTCTTCAAAATTTTCTTGATTGCTAAAAAAACAAATAGTTTTTTTAAAAAAATTATTAAATAAAATATGTGTAGTCTGCAAAATATTTTGCATACCTTTAAAGCCCCTCACGACTTGCTCCTCTTCTTTTAGCACGTTCACTTGAAGGGTCTCGGCAGTGGCGTAGAGCGGAGGAGGTTTTGAATTAGATTTGGAAATCTTGCATAGAATATCGTAGGCTTCTCTTGTCCGTCTCTGAGTGAAAAGCCAGCGGGGAGATTCTTGAATAAAACTTTTTTTTAAAAAAAATGGACCAGTTACAATAATTCAAATTATTGCTTTCTTAAAATTGTGGATTAAGTATTTTAGTCGCTCACGGGAAGAAGAGGAAGATGAGTAAAATGGGTGCAGCCGCTAGAACAGTGAGATGTCTCCAACTTGGAATATAATATGCAGACAAACCCAATAACATTTCCCCGACAGGCCAAAGGCTGAGAGAACCACAAATAATCCTGTATTTCGGTGTTAGAACTTCCATCAGGTGACAAAGAAGGACAACAAAACAACCACCCATTCCTAGTCCTGCTAGGAATCTCGAAGTGGCGTAAGATATCGGATCAAAAGCGAATGCAGGTAAAGAACCGAATATCCCCATCCCCAACGTGACAAAGAGAAAACTTTTTTTACGACCAAAACTGAAAAACCAAAATGAATTCAGGTTATTTCAACCAAGCACACAACATGTACAAATTATGGAAAAAACCTATCAGCAAAGAAATTGCATCACCTGTCACTGATGAGGGAAGATAGAAGAGCACCAGACATCATTCCCGCCATTTGGCAACTTGTGATTGCCTCCACTATCCAACTTCTGGAACAGACCAAGTCCCACTGCATAATTTGGTCACAATTTAATTCTATTCAAAATATGCTACACTCTTAGAACAAAAGGGGAAGTTTCCCCGGAAAAGGGTAAAATATTCTCCGGAGAAGTGGAACTAATACGGGAAACGTGAGGAGAAGGTCAAGTCATTTTCCCCGGAATTCCCATTTTTCCCAGGTCAAAATTGGAGGGAAGAGTGGAATTTTCCCTTCATCTCGGGATATTTTCAATTCTTCGGGAGAATTTTTACCTTCTGAAAGGAAACTTTCTCTCATTCCCTGGAAAATTTACTTTCTACCCAACATTCTTCCTTCTATTTTAAGAGTGTACAATTGTATTATGACGCAAAATGAAATGTGGATTTACCCACTTCTTGGACGATGGACGAGTAGACAGAGTCCTCGGTTGGGACAGAACAGTTCTGAGGACCACAGTCATACCTGTCACCTAGATTCCGATTTGGATGGCAGTAGCGGATCACTTTGTTGGTCCCTGTGAAAACTGGTGACAAAATTATCATGGCTGCTGTCACTTGGGGCACAATGGCCACGAACGTGAATATCTTTTGGAAACGTCCATAGCCACCTGGAATTTAATTTTGCATATTTTTAGCCTCATAAAATTCTATAAAGGAACACAGCCCTTCAGAGCATTTGAATAAAAATCCCACCTCCAGCAAGAAAAAATTCGATGAATTTAAAATTGACGAGTTTTCGGGAAAAGTGGTTGCATTTGGGCCAAAAGGAGGTGTCCTGGTCGAATTGTTCATTTTGTTTATTCTTTTCATTTTGACTCCATTGTTTTAGTTTTGTCAACTTAAGCGCCACCTGACGTGAAAACAGTACCTTTCACAACCACGAAACATGAAAATTCGTGATCAGCGCCCTCGAATTGACGTATGCATTGTGTTTGCACAAGCTTAAGAGCTCATAATGGCTAGTGACCTCCAGATGCATCTGGAGGTCATCTAGATGACCTGGTAAGGTCATGATAGCTAATTGTCTGATTTTGTGTATCAAGGTGCTTCATTTTGAAGCTATTGGAAGTAATTTCTGAGCTGACTTGGTATTGACTGGTAGTGACCTCGAAATGACCTGGTCAGGTCATCGGTGACCTCATATCAAAATTCTAAAGAACGTCCAACCTAGGACTCGGAAAGAGCTTTCCATGAACACCTACACCCTGCTTCTTTTGGATTAGGGCTTGGTACAAGGCCCTGATGCCCTTTTGGAGGGCCTTGTGCCAGGCCCTAATGAAATCCATGGTGATATAAAATTTTTAAGTTTAAAAGTTTAAAAATCTTTTTTTTTTCAATATCGGGCGTACCCCTAATGTGCCTTTATTCCAGACACCCTTGGAGCCTGGTCACTGGGACCTTAGTCACTTAAAGGGTACCTATTGGACTTCCAGCACCCCACATTTGACCCTGCCGAGTCAACGGAATCGGAAGTGGGAAAATGAAATGTCCCGAAACACACAGTTTTCCGTTTAAAACAATGCAAAATGAATTGCGCCATTACTCCCACCCCTGTGCAATGATGGTAAAAGTGATTATATTTTTTTGATGACCCATAACGGGTCAACAAATGCAAAGTACTAGCAAATCCTGGTGATGAAGGGTGCGACCCAGGCAAAGGGAAATTTGAAGCGACTAATTAAGTGAAGCACCCCATTTTCAGTTTTTGGTCTAGTATCAAATACAAAGGAGTGAACCAGAAGACAATTTCTGTTTGATATTACATGTCAGATGGTGGGTCAACTCGGTGAAAAGGTTATACTGGATGGCGGCAATTTGAGTTGCCGAAATCTTGAAAAAACAGGTGCGACTAAATAAAAGAAGCAGGGTGTAGATCATCAAAATCGGTTGAGAAATGGCTAAGCTAGAGGGATCACTTCCTCGTCACCTTATTTATGGTATGGTTTACATTGATGTTAGGCGCCAAAAACCAAAAAATCGACCAGGACACCTCATTTTGGCCCAAATGCAGCCACTTTTCATCGAAAAGTCGTCAATTTTAAATTCATCGAATTTTTTCTTGCTGGAGCTCGAGATTTTTATTCATTTGCGATTTCCTTAATGAAATTGTGTATTGAAAATTGTTGGGAATAGAATAGGTAAATTGTGTATTACCTGAGTCTTCGAGAACATCTTCAATTTTGAGTTGTGGGCCAGTGAGTTTCTCCGTCATTCTCAAGTTTCCAACTTGAAAGTGAATTATTTATTTATTCTTCTAGAAATAGAAAGGCTGAGGAAGCCAAGATTTATAACTAGGAAAGAGACTTGGAGTAGAATCTAGTCAACTTCTTTCTCTATTTGAAAATTGAACTACACAGTTTTGCAAGGAAATCCACATCTTGGTTAGGTATCCAAATTACAATTTGAAAGTGAGAGAGTTCTTGTTTATCAAACTGGTATTTTTCTCCTAAGGAGTAAACCATGTTACAATTGTTATGCCGTGAGTGGACTTTGTATCTTTCTAAGCGGATTTTGAACCACTAATTATTTTGCAGAATTGTGAATGACTCCTTTTTGTCCATTTCGCAAATGATAACCTGGATGTGGGGGGATGTGCTAATCTTTGGAGATTAGAGTGGATCCACTGACAATGACTACAGAGATAAAAGGGACCTTCAATCTTTCCACTTTTGTCAAGGACGAGATGAGATTTGGAATCACACAAATCCTCCACCTCCGCTCACTCATCACCGGACTCAACGTGGAAGGAAGTTGGTATTTACACACACACACACACACACAAATAGATCCTGACTCCAAGGTTAAAGCTCTTCTTTTCGCAGTTAAAATGATGTGGCCCAACCTTCGTTACACACAAATGAAGTCAGGCGAATTTCATGCTTCATGAATTCCTCCACCTCTTAACAAATTTTTTAAGCTAATGATAAAAAAAGACATTCTAATTAACTAATAAAAGAATAGCCACTCATTTCAATGAATCCACAGTTCAGCTTCACACTTTTGTATTAAAATAAATATTCTTTTATTCATATAAATGATTCGTCCGATTTCAAAGGAATTTTGATGAAATGAATGACTGTTTTCATTGAAAGAGGTTCCTTTGGGACTAGCCGAAAACATCCTCGAAACTATCCACGACTGTCTGAATGCCTTCAAAAAGGTCTGGAAGTTGTTTAAGAAAATTAGTTAAGCTCTTAATGTTTAGTATTGGGGACACAGCCCCAAATAATTGACTCAATTGATTGTTGTTGTTCTGTTTCTGTCCTGTTGTTTGAGTCCCATTCTTCACCTGTTGTCTCACATCTTGACTCAATTCGTCAACCGAATCTTTCTGTAATTCGAGAACATTTTTTTAAAATAAAAAATGTCATCAGAATATTATACCATTCGAATATTATACCTCTCGGATCTGCATGAGAATCAAGGTGAATCTCTTCCCCTCGTCCTTTTCCCGGAGTACTTTTGGGAGGATTGTCACAACGGACGAAAAATCCAAGTCTCCATTCAGTACTCTTCTCATCAGCTACATTAAAATTTGAATCTTACATTAATAATTCCCGCCATACACGGAGGGAGTAGAAGGGTAAATGTACATAGCTAGTCATAACGACAAATCAGTTCAATTAAATGCATTTATTAATACCTTGAGAATCTCCCGCCGTTGTTCAAAATCAGGGTTGGCTACAACATGTGCAGCCAACTGACGTACAAAATTTTGTTCCATTTGACTTTTCAACTCTTCCCGGGCTTTCTCCACGACCTCATGATTCCTCAGTGTCAACAACTGTTCTACTTTTGTGGCCAAAGACTCCCGCCGAACCTGCTGTATGATTTCTTGATCCGTCCCATTTAATTGGGCACTATAGATTCCCTTCACACACTCTTAGAATCTC
>WJFB01001924.1:0-24349 GCA_009870185.1 Pygmarrhopalites habei
ATCGCTGGTACAATGGCAAATGGAATCATATTAAATTGATGGACCTGTTTACTTATCAATAATATTGAGTTTGCTCTGCGGACGAGTGGGACGAAGTCCCGCTTGTTATTAATAATAAAGTTTTGTTGAAAAGTCAAGCCTTTATTGAAACAACTGTACCCTCCTCCTCCTGCATATATACACATAATATCTACGTGTAGTGGGGAGAGCTTAAAGGAAATGATATTGGGCCTACAAAGTACAAATTCTTTTTGATGATTAGCTATCAGCTCTTTTGCTTCTTGCTCAGAGTGTTGTGTGTTAACATTATAGGTCGTAGGATGAGGGGATGAAACAAGAGCAGAGAGAGAGAGCAGCACACCTGTTTCATTTTTCCCCGTAGAGTTGTAATAGTAGTAGTATTTTCTCCCTATACTCTCTCTCTCTCTTTTACACTATCTGCACACAATGATTGTACGGAACGGAAAGATCCGAGAAGCTGCACATGCAAAGTCAGCCCAAGAAAAATGAACTAATTCTCCTCGTAAGACAATGGGAGAATGTAAAGTCTCTTCTTCTTCTGAGTAATGAAATTTGTGAGGGAGCAAACGTCGCCGTCTAACCTGAACGAATCAATACTACCAAACTACACACACACACTGTGTATAATGTATACCAGTAATTATTCGTGAATTTACGGTTTTTTCCTCCGCAGGCAAACTCTCAGTCTGCCTAACCTCATCTTCCTCAATCATCAGTGTTTTGCATGACATCCACTTGTTTACAACAATGACTACCTATACATTTCTCTCTCCATTATCCTCAGCCATTCACAACTCCAAAAAACCCAGGGAAATATATATAATGATAACAAGTAAAGTTTGCACGTTCTCCCTCTCTCTCGGCTTCTGCTCTTGTTCTGGTTCCTTCTGCCCCTGCTGCTCGATATTGAAAAGAACACTAGGACTATGATTACATGGAAAATCAGGTTTCTTATATTTTCCTCCAACACGAAATGTTTGAGTCCTGCATAACAATAAGCCGATAGATATTCTCCTCTCTTCATCTCACACACAAACACAGTCTGAAGTCTGAGCTACTCCAAATGTTACCCCAAATAATGTGAGTCAAAAAGTGGGGAGAGAGAGACACAATGTGCAATAAAAAAAGACAAATTGTTAGTGAGGAGTGCAATCCGGACGGAAGGCCTTGTCAAAATATCTTTTCAAATAACTTGTCCCGTCAACTACTCCTGCATAAATCACAAACATTTTATTGACTCAAAAGCTCCTGTGTTGTGTCTGTCCGCGTACATCTCTCTTACATATACACAAAGAGGGACGAGGAGGAGGAACAACAACGGACCATCCTCTCTTTCATCTTGTGTAAGGGATAATAGTAAAAAAAAACTGTAAATACGAATCATGCAATCCTCATCATCATCATCCTCATCCCATCCCTAAAAACTCTGCTCTGCTTCGGGTGCTCCTGCCTCTCAGCTCTCCTCCTTCCTAATACATGTCAAGCTGTTCCCCCTCCCCCTCTCTTGTGTTGACGTTGACCAAAAACATGTGAGAGTTCACAACGGCCAGAGAGAGAGAGAGACTTTCATAACTGTTTTCCTCATAATCTTCCAACTTGCAATATAATATGTGAATTCATTTTTCAAAATGAGTGGACAACAACTCCTTTTGTTTCTCTCTCTGTCCTTCATCCTCTACTCTCTCCATACTCAGAAGATTGAGTTTGTCTGTGTTGGGAGTGAGGATAGAATGAACATTCCAAAAAACTTCCAGGATTTATGCTGCCATAAAATTAAGCTGCCATAATGTGTGCCAATGTACAAAAATCGTATTACCTATATTGAACATACAACAGACAATACAGTTGGTTGGTATCTCCAAGGGAAATCAAGAGAGACAACTCAACTTGAAATTGTAGCTCCTTAAAGCCCAGAGAGTTCTTCTACTACTACTATAATAAGGAGCTTTTTTACAGCTCTATATAACAATTCCTCCTAGTTGCCACCATCACCAATCCCCCTGCTAAAAATTACTTTGAAACAAATAACAAGAATCATAAATCAGAGTGCATGTACTCACACTCAACCCTGCACAAACACACACACATCCCTCCATTTACTAAGAATCCACACACACAGTAATTTCCATATTTGCTTTAATTAACCATTTTGATGTGCTGCACAGTACACACGATAGACGTACACATTGTGTGTATCACATTCCGCAGCCACACACACAATAGACAGAGGTAGTATCACCCCCTTTAACACTCTCCCTCCCTCCGTAATTCTCCCAACAAATAAACAATAGTCATTAGTAAAGTATGTAGTCAACTTGTCAGTCGGTAAGAAAAGGAGGGAAGGAAACTCCAATTAAAGTTAGTAGAACATTTCCCCCCATGTTTATTTATAGGAATATCAAAAATAGATCTACTTTTTTGATTACTTCTCACATTCCACAGGTTGTACCTTGTGTTACCTCATTCTATGTGTCTCTGTGTGTGTGAGTGTGGAAAAGTGGAGAGGGCAAATTCAGAGTGCCTCCAGCTAATTTAGTTTTTCCCCCTTGATTTTATTATTATTTTGAAGGGAATCATAAAAATAGTCAAAATCAAATGCATTAGTAAATGAGATGCCATTCAGACAATTTATTAACTGTGGAACAGAACAGGCACTACACAAGAAGACGAAACTAGAGTCAGCAGCCAAAGGACGAGATATTACCAAAAAAAAGAATACACACTAGAGAAACTAGGAGGAGGAGGAGGCGCATATTTTATTCAACAACTTTTACTAATATTCCGTGTGTAAGTTAGTGCTATTCAACCCTCCACGTACTCACACGCTCCCCTCACGCTAAATTGAGACAAACATAAATTATCCTGATTTGATTGACTTGCAATAACGAAAACGAAGGAACTGGAAAGAGAGAAAGAAAAAAAACAAGTTTCATCTGGAAATATAAATAAATTGTCATTTTTATACAGCAGATTGCCCACGATCAAGGAGTAGTAGTCGTTGGGTATTTTTTGGAATCATGTGTGTGTGTTGCCTTGGAAAAAGTTGAAAAGTTCATTTCATTTCTTATCGTCATAACTCTCAGACCGTGTTCAATGCAGTGTCTATTCTTAAACTCTCTATTGCATTGTACATTCTTCCACTCTCCTCCATTCTTGATGTTCAGAGCTGAGAGAAAGAAGGTGCGTTGAAAAACTCCTTCTCCTACGTATGTGTTTGTGTGTGTGTACGAGTAGAGTAGAGTGTGTGTAGTATAGATATTGGTTTAAAAAGTGAATGGATGCAACACAGTTCAGACACATTGTAAAATGTAATACCAAGAATGGTTCTTTTGGTTGAGGTGATGTGGTGCCATATTTTTATATCCAAATGTTCTTTATTATTCGTATTACAAGTGTACACTCACCCTCACCATGTACAACACAGACACACACACAGACACAGGGATGTGTGAGAGAGGAGAGGCAAGAAAAGTGCATTCTCACAATCAGTCTATACTTGTAATGAGAAGAGTTGTAACAAAAATTGAAATACCCTGAGGGCTCGTCCTTGGTGTATTGTCCAGTTCATCCCTTTTATCATTTACTTCTCTAAAGAAGAAGGAGGAGAGAGAGAGAGAGAGAGAGAGAGAGAGAAAGAGACTCAACTAATCCACACGGATTGCATAGTCAACTGCAAGAGCAGCCTTGGCAGGACACATCACATCATCAGAGTACTTTACATTAGCCTACTGTATCTTTCAGTCGACATATGTACTTACTCCCAGTCCCTATTATAAAAAGCTCATTGCTATATATTACTCAGGCAAGCCTACCTTCAGTTGCATTTTCGGTTAATTCCTCCCTCTCTCTCTACTTCCCTTTTTATTCTACACGATTCACAGTTTCTCGAATAGAACTCTCCTCCACACACAGCCTAATATCTCCTCCTCTTCTTCTCATAGAGTGTACTGTGTGTGTGCATGGAGTTTGTACAACAACAACAACACACTCACTCGCACTCTCTCAAAGACTCCTCCAGTTGAAAAGATCAAAGTACAATAAAAGAGTTTCAATTTTTCAAACATTCAAAACCTCCCATATACAACACAACACACACACACACCACTCACTATACTTTACTTTACAATTCTACACCCGTCCACATTCCGCTAACAACGAGTAATAGGGAGTCGTAACACATATGCCTCACATTCCATTCACCATGAATACACGTTGACAGCCACACAGGCACAAATATATACTTTTTGCGACACACACACTCTCTCTCACTATCCATGCTTTTGTTGAATGGTGGACGGTGAGAGAGAGAAGTGTACAAGTGTATATTTAAATAGAGCTAATCAAAGATTTCAATGCTATCCAATCCCATCCTCATTTTTTTCTCTGTCTCTCTTCAAAGAAACTTTACTCTCTTCACAATTGTACAAAATGCATCATGCTTGAATATCATGCACCTTCTTCTTCTTGTTCAATATCAGTAATCATAACAGCTTGTAGTCTATGTGCTCGTTTAGTGATCGGATGTGAGAGAAAGGGAAGAGAGAGAATTTTTTTCTCTTTATTTATTTCTTAGATAATATTATTAAATACAATCAAAGAAAGTGACAGGAGGTACTTGGATGAGTTCCACAAGGAAATATTCTCGTCGGTTCAATTCCAAACGGCAAAAACAAGAAGGAGAGAGGAAAAAACAACTTCCTACAGAAATATTTTTTCCACTTGTTCCTATTACACACATGCACACACTCCCCCCACACACACACACAACACAGTCCCAACTTCCTTTCCTTATCCCTCACTCTATAATTTTCATTTCTGTCCGGCTGCATTTATAAAATGCATAATAGAAAAATTCCCTTCTCTCTCCTCATCTCAAACTCCTTAGTCTCAGGCTGTCTCACAGACATAAGAGACACACATTAATGAGAGGACATTCAGCAACAACAAAACTCCATCCATCCACCACCAAACACAACCACAAGCCATTCAAAAAATTTACATGACAAATAAATCAATACATTCAAATTTGGATGTGTGTGTGTACTTTAATAAACAATCGGCATCAAATATCAAATTCATTACCTCATTACTCGGCTCACAAAGACCAGTTGACACTATGGAAAAATAGAAAAGAACCCTCCATCCACTCAACTCTATACCAACAAACTATCATCAGGATCATCCATCCATGGAGATTTTGACAGAGCAAAAAAATTACTCAGGTTAAAATTCCAGTGAGGGTAGTATAATATTGTATAGACAGAGGGGAAAAAACAAGAACACAAAGGGGGAAATGGTGACAAGTGTAGAAATTCAGAAAAATGTCCTCCTCCTCGCATTCTCACTAACAACAAAAAAAAGTTTCCTAGAAAAATTCATCCCCTTTGAAATGGTGTGGATTGTGGAAGAGTCATAAAACACTTTACCCAAATTCAAAGGCTGTGTCGTCGTGTGGACTATTATTACATGATTCATCCTTCACACACTTTGCTAAAAACTGTGTCCCCTCACTACTCTTACTATTCTCTCTCTATCCTACAACAACATACAACTGAAATGAGAGCACCAGAGCCACATCAACTACAAGACAGAGTTGAAATATAAAGACTCCATGAAAAAAACGTTTCCTGTCAAGAACTAGGAAATAGACACAAAAAAATAAATATATTATCTCCACGTGGAATAGAATAGTTTTTTTCCTGTCTTGGTTGTCCCAAGGAAGGCAGAGAGAGGAAGAGAGTCGGGTTGAGTAATTCCGAAATTGAATGGAGAAGCATAGACAGTTAACTTCACATTGTTCAAATTTCCCGAACACAAAGCAATCCTACACTACATACCTCATTATGCCTCAGTCAGTCTAAAGTCCACTCTCCTTGTCCATCAAGTGGATTAACTATTGGAAATTGAATAAATTACAAAACACACTCATTCTCAAGTCCCATTCGGACTCTCAAAATTGTGCCCTCTCACACTCAACCCCCTGTAAATCTGAAGAATAACAGAGTACGCAATCATGTAATGACGCACCAGATGGAATATCAAGGAAAGAGAGAGAATAGAGATGGCTTGACAGAAAAGGTGATAGTTCATTCAATCTTCCTTCCCTCCCCCCTCTAATCTCATTTTTGAACATCATTCATTCTATTGAACAAGCCAGGGGTGTAATGGAGGATAGAAAAAGAGGATGGACATTATTACAATTAAAATCATCTCAAAAATTTATTCGCAAAGGGAAGAAGAGGAAGAGAGGTTCCCTCTCATAGCAAACAATATTTGGCAAGGATTGTAATTTCTGCCCAAAAAATTCCTCACATTCCTTCGCACCTACAAACTAATGAATTCCGAGTGAAGTTCCATGTGGATTTAGAGGGGGAAGGTGAGGGTGGACACCAAACCCACCTGAACGAGGCGAGAACAACGGAAAAAAGACCTCATGTCATGGAAATCATGAATCTTTTTATCATGCCAAAATTTATTATTTGAAAACGACTTGATTCTGTACTACCTTCTATCTTCCTCCCGCACAGAACCTTGTGTTTATGTGTGTAAATGGACATGGAGTGTAAGTGAAAACAATGCAATGCAATTCCAACCAAATACAAGGCAAATGAGTCATCATTTGCATAAAATTTTTGAACCTCAGCTTAAACATTTCCACACTCCACACACACACACACATTTTTCTTGTTGTACACAACAGCCCTTTTTTGCCATACAGAATAGAGTACCATGTGGAAGTGGATGCGAGACAGAGGATCGTGGCAGTGTGATTACAATATAATGATACAAAAATTAGCATAGGATATCAATGGTTATAAAGCCTGACAGTTTAATTAAAAAAAGGTGGGAATGAAATCTTTTCCCCTTTTTCTGATCAGTTAAATAATCTTGAGCTCACTTACACACACACACACACACACACTTTGCAATGTGTGGAGAGCTCATTTTTACTGTACAGTATTCAGTATTATATTGAGAGGTCAAACCTAATGCCTACATCGGATTTAAATTTTAAAAACTTGCCCCCAGCCCCAGACAAAATATATTTTTTTCTCTTTCTCTCTTGATCTTGAACCACACAACAAATGACTGTGCTTTATGGTATGGACCATGTAATTTCATGACAGCCTCATAACTATTCTCCTTAGCAGCCTTCCATTTCCCCTCCTCCTTAGTCTTTGCTATCCAGTACAGAATAATATTTTGTACTTTTAATCTTTAACTTATCTCTTCCACTGATGGAAATCAAAGTTTTATCTGGTAACCTCCATCCAAGTCAATGGGCTTCCCTGTCCCTCTCTAATCTGTTAAAGTATTACTTTTTTAACTGTACCCCCTCTCTCTCTGACTACATTACATGCAAATATTTCCCTTCTTTAATGGGGAAATTCACAAAATATGAAGAAAGGAAATAAAATTGGATTTTCACCAAAAACATATTAGGAGGATTTACAATTAAACATCAACATCAAAGAACAACAGCAAGACAAGAACAGTTCAAGAAGAAGAACATGATGAGTCCCAAAGAGTTGTGACATACTCTGAACCTTAACAAACACAATGCAGGAGGAGAGAACAACAGGTTGATAGGATTTTCTTAAATTCCTTTCATCTTTCCCGATTGTAATCATGTCTGTGTCTATCAACATACAGCATGTAATCAACAGGGACAAAGTACTCTAATGTACACTCAGAGAGAGAGAGAGAAAAAAAAAAACAAAAGAAAAAACATCCAACAAACTCCTTAAAACTATAATACTCAAAAAGAGTCGAGCGAAAGAGGGGGGAGTTAAAAAGTATTATCGTATCATAAGTACACTGATACGTACTGTTTGCACAACTATATACTTAACTAGCTTAAATAATCATAATGATTTTCCTCTCTACTACTTAAATTCTTAAGGTAGGACAAAAGGAAGTGAAGGGAAGGAAATAGGAGAGCTATGAGCAAAAATTTGTATTACCAAACTTGAGAAAAGCTAGACCATTTGATTTGGAATGTGAAGAAGAATTGACGAGAGAGTGAGAGAGAAGATGGGAAGGAGGGACGGTTTTTTGTGAGGGTCAACTTCAAGTCTGGATTGTCTATAATATCATGTTTGTGTATGGTTATTGACTGGGATGGTGTTTGTGTCTGTGTCCTGTGTACACGTAAAGGTGTACACGACGACGTCTTGTATTGTAGATAAGGGAATGGCAGTGCCAATGCTAGCCCTACCAGCCAATACCTATGTCTATGTCCTATGCTGTACATTCAAGCTATGGCAGGATAATGGTGAGTCTGAGGGATAGAAAAAGTTTTTTTTTCTCTCTCTGTCTAAGAAAGCAAATGAAAGTTTCATATAATAATGAATCAGACACATATGGGACTCTAATACAATCCGGTTTCCCCCGTCCAAATGTTCCAACGAGCAAACTAGAGAGGAAGAGAGAGAGATGCAATAATGTGATGCAATGTGTAAGATAAATGAGGAAAAAACTATTCCCTCCTACTTAACTTCTCAGACTTGCTTCTGCACCCCTCCCTCCCTCTTCCTGTACATTGCACACTCTCACTCTGTGTACAATTCTTTTTCCTTCGATTCGTATTAAAAGACGGGGAGACAGGTCCAGAAATGAAATTAACAATCAAATCTATGCATAAGTTGATCAGAGAGAGGGGAGGAAGAGCGAGAAAATTTTCTACATAATATGTGGCTGATTATCCATTGTACACACACACACACACACCAAACCTGGCAATGAATATGTACATGTATAAACTTGAATATTGGAGAGGAGAGAGGGAATTTCCATACACAAGAATATCACAGAATGTGATAAGCTCAATCCAGCTTCCATCCATCCAACTTTTTGGATGAAGCGCCCAGCACCTGCCCAGCTTACTGTGTGTGTGTCTTCGCCTCCTAGCCCTACATGTTCATCGTCAAGTCAATATAATATTGAAGACCAGTTTGTAATAATAACATGTTTCTGAACTTGATAGTAATTCAAGAGAGCATGAGTAGACACAACTTGAGTTTTCCCTTTGATCCTCATCTTGTTCACTACACACTACACAGTACACATGCACACACTACTCCCTCCTCACTTCACCCAGCTTCACGTAAGGAGAATCAACCATTATATTTTTATTCTACCAAGTAAGGATTATTTATATATTCAAAACTCATCCGTAAATAACAAGATTCAGGACTAACCAATGGGCCTGTGCCAACTTCTCCCAAAAAACAAATCTACCACCTGAACTCTCTCTCCGTATCCCCTCCACACACACACACACACACATTACACATTATTTAGCATTGACCAACAAAACTTCAATCCCCCTGACTCTGATGAAACAAGTCAGAGAGGTAGGTATAGACAGGTAGGCAGGGGTACGGTAGGGAACTCGTGACAAAATTACTACATATATAATCAAAACCACACACACACAGCAACAACAACAAGAACGAATCATGCACACCACACAACAGTTTCCCTCAAAAAGTTAGATTGAAATAAATAATTTATGCTCAAATATTATAATAAGATGAGATGAGGTCCCAATGAAAAGATACGGGAGACCAAGGGAAGCAGTGTGTGTGTGCATCGTGGAGTTGATTATTTCTTTTAAAAAAAGTAAGAAAGATTTAGAGAAATAGACATCTGATCCCGTTTCTGAACGTACGTAGAAGAGACCACCAGAGAGTCAAGGGAAGACAAAGGAGTTTCCAGGATGTATTAAAAGGTTCGAGTTAGGAAAGAGAAGAGAGAGATACCACCTCAATTAGGAGTCTCAAAATAAATTGAATTCCATATTCTCGATGGTAATCAGAGTGTTCTTGAGAGTAGGCTCCTTTCGTACAAAAACAAAACAACTTGCCCAGACTACAAAAAGAGTGTGTATGTATTGCTATTCTGTTGCAGTAGTGGGAGAACTTTTTTTTTCAAAAAAAAGTTTTTCAAGTGACTCCTCACTCATAATTTTTTTTTCAGTTGCAAGAAAGAAGGAAAGAGGGAGAACCTTTTCTTCCAAAGGATGTGTGTGTGTAGTGTATAACCTGCTGAGCCATCCGCTCATCGTTTGCATGACCAAAGGCTGCTCGTTGCCTTATTAATTAATTTGGTAGCACAGCCTGTATGTGTGTGTACGAGTGTGGAGGTGGTTACTAGACTAGCCCAGCTGTCAGTGGTTTGGATCAGTAGAAGTGTAGTGTAGCGGTATCGGTGTAGAAAAAACACGCAGTACAAATATGTGTCACACATACACACAAAATTGAACAAGCACGACATTACCCCCATGAGTCTTGATGATAATAAATTTATGGAAAATACCGGGATTTTTGGCTCAAATCAGTCGCACACACACACACGTTAGATTAAAATATGATGAACAATTAATTTTATATGAATTCACGACTCAGCCCTACAAACAATAACAATAGTATTACAATACCCACTCAATCTGTCTTCACATCCGAAAGGCTCCAAACTTGTCACTCTAATCGTGAGAGTTCCCCACTTTAGTAGGACATGTACATAATGTATCTACTGTATTTTGAATAATGATGCTAATTAATCTGAATAATTTGTAAAGGGATGATTTTAATGAATTAATGTATCCTTATTGTGTCCCTAGAATGTGTGTGATCAAATGAAAATGGAGTGTGTAAACTATTTTGATTTCATAAATGAGGAACGTTTCCCCCTTTTTTCCCTTGTATCATAATTATTATTTTTTTCCAAGTGACTCTGGTCCGAGTGTCTTGAGAGGAGGATGGAGAAGAAGAGGGGGAAGCCGCATTTTGTGATTTTGTGTGAGTCGGTCGTAGGCCGTTGCCTTCGGCATGGCAATTGGAAAGAAAAGTGAAGGAGGAACAAGTTGAGAGGGAATAACAAAAACCACGTATATCTTCGCTGAAGAGGACTGCTGGTGCTGCTGAATGAATCGACAGAATCTTTTGAGCTGTCCATTTAGCGTGATTATGCTGTATCCTAACTCCTTCTTCCTTTTTACCATCTCTTCTACGTTTATCTGAGAAACCGTTTTTCTTTCTTTTTATTTCCTATCCACAGTTAAAATGTCTGTCCCTATACAGACTCCATGTACATACCATCATGAGCAAACATTACCCTGGAATGTAACTATGTACTAGCATCTTTTCCCAAACAATCAAGTAGCCATCACTCTCATCTCCTCTCTCTCTCTCTGTTCTCACTTTTTCAAATCCAAGTTTTTGTTTGCCAAAATCTCAACTATATACTTACAGCATATACTGTACGTACGTAGTGCACGGACTGCCAAGAGATAGTCAAGAATTCCAATGCGGAGATGCAACAGGTGCTGCGAGAAACTATTATCACATATAATAACAACATTGCACTCTCAAAATTGCTTTTCCATGGCGACAACACACACTCACAAAAAATCCACGAAAAAATGAAAAGCCTTGTGAAGGTGAGGATGGAGAAACGTGGGGATTTTATACTAAAGTATAGGCCATGGTTTTTCGGCACTACACACACGCATTGTATATCCAACGCATGTATTGTATATTTGATATAGTACGACATTGCCTCAAGATAAAAATTCACCATTCCCCACACACATCATCATCATCACACCACAAAAATTCCATTTTGAATGGACTCTTTGTGCAGAAATTAACTCAATTTTTAATCTCTCAAAAATCTATACGTTCATGGATCCATGACTCCATGCCACGCATTACACACACACACACTTACACGCTCTCAGCCAACAATGTAATGTACAGTAGGATTTTCCAATATATACTTTAGTTACGCATGTTCCCTTCCAATTTTTTTGTTATGATTTTTACAATAGCAATTCTCCCATGATTTACTCCCTTTTGACTTTGATTAGAAAGTTGATAGGAGGAGAAGGAGGAGGTGGTGGCCATCGAAATATTATGTATATTAACCTCTCATATCATTATGATGATCGTCAGCTTCAATTTTCAACTGAATATTACACAGAGACATTGGTAGTTTAATGTAGAAAAATTTTAAAAATTGTACAAGTGAAGGAGGAAACGAGAAAAGAATTTGTCAATGCTATGAGAAATGTATTGTGTCCACGTTTTCATAATTTGTAAATCACCTCCTCCATTCCCACAAAAAGCCATTTTCATAGTCCTCTAAGTGGTTCCCTTTTCTAATCGTTCAGAATTCAGAGTATTAGAGAGGAGGAGATATTTCCATGCCACTCATAAGACATATTAAATACCTGCATTATTAGGGGAGCATGGATAGATGAATAACAACAGTTTGTGGTTTTTGTCATGCAGACAGAGAGATTGTGTTGTGCACAGTCCAAAATGGCAGACTGGGCATTGTACAACAACAACAACAAGTCTAGATTAAAATGTGTAGAGGAGCAATTTTTGTGTTGAGGACGTGGTCAATGGCCATTGGCCACCGACGTTCACTTGACCATAAAGATGAAGACCAAGAAGAGATGAGAGAAGAGCACCTATTTTTATACACTTCATCTCATGTTACTTGATGTGAGGCACGTCTCTCTCTCTCTCTCTCTCTCTCCATCTCTCCTACTCTTTTTCATTAATTCCTTGTCTTTAAGGAAACTACCACACCAGGCTGTCTCTTGCCTGTGTGTAATGTTTACAGTTCCTCTTTTCAATCCTCTCATCCTCCCTTCCCACTATTTTCCATACGAAACATTTTCAACTCACGACTTTTTTTTTCTTCTCCTCATCCTCCTCCTCCTCCTCTTCCTTCACCATTCATAACTCACCCTCTTTTATCCTGTCCTTGCAAAAATCCTCTACTTTAGCTCATCTAGCGGTTTTACAGTAAAAATTCCTTACAATTTCCTCCTCCCGACATGGAAATTAAATGCCTAATTATATTTTATTTAGTTTACTCCACACACAATCTTTTTGTGCATATTTTAACAACAAAAAAATTCTTCATGCCATGCCACATCCAACACATTCTATACAGCACACACAGTCTATCCCAAAGATCCTGGGAGCAGATGGAAACGCGGCAGAAAATTAACCTGCTCCTCTTATTTAAATTATTAATTGAAATTCAGGTCGAAATTCTTCATACTTAAGCTCAAATGAATCACAAAATTTTAATTTTAATGTGATATTCAAAATGCTATCAGTCGTCATCATCATTCATACAAATCGGTTTGGAGTGGAGATTCCAAATCAAAAAATTGTCCACTCTCAGCCTCTCGAAATTGCACAAGGACCAAAAAAGTAGTAGTAGGGTACATTTACATAGGAAATGATTTCACTGTGAGATAGAAGAAGGGAAGATTATAGAAATGGGGAACGGGTGATGATGATGATGACTTGAATCTGAGAACAGGTAAACGAACCAAGAAATAAGAATTACACTGGAGGGTGATGAAAGCCAGCTCCATGTATGTACATACATGATTGTGTACTGTGTGTATGATATAAAATCGGAATGATAAAGCAGTTTCAAAAATTTTCAGATTGAAGATTTCATGTGTCTTTGAAACAGACTATCCCCATCGTCGCCGTCGTCCTTTTGCATGAGTTGGCAGAAGAACGTGAGCATAATTTTAGTCGCATAACAGCATTTCAATGTTATAACATAGGAGGAGCAGTAATAAAGTGTGTGTGTGTGGACGAGTGTCTTTTCAAAATCGACAATTCATTCTCTCTCGCAACTCTAACTCATACACACACTCCCCCTAAAAAAACCTCACAAGACAACACTGTCTGATGTTCGATGACGGATAAATTCCCTCTCAAGTAACAACAAGAATTTTTAAAACACACTTTCCTACTAAGTTTATCTCTCTCTCCTACCAACTTATTATTACCTATGCAGAATATGAGTCTTTTTTATTGTCATCCGCACGTCAATGACAGAGAATCGACCACATTTTTTAATCTAAAATCTAAAATGTGTAGTATTAATGAAGCATTTTATTGCATTATGTGTGTCCGACTATACACCGTCTCTGATAAAGTCTCTCTCCTTTGTACACTTCCACAGAGTCGTTTGTATTGTCATATTATTAAATATATTATATATATATATATATATATATATAGAGAGAGAGAGAGAGAGAGAGAGAATCAGGATACATCAAAAAGAAACTAGAGTGAAATGTGGTGAATGTGTAATGCATATTCACATTCAATCATTTTTCTACACTCTACATAAAATTACCAATTTGTTCCGACATTGATTTCCATAATTATGAGAGCAACGATCACTTTTCCTCTAAAATGACATAATTAGACCTAGTCGTTTAAAATCGTTCTACTACAGTTTCTTAAATTGAGAAACTAAGTGGCCCACCTTGTATTCATGAACACACACACTCTCTCTCACACTCGCACAGATTAAATACGGTTCTAAACCTCTCTGTATGGTGTAATTACCGGAAACATTACCTTCATATTGAACAGTTGAATTACTTGAATTTCTGTGTCTAGTATCTAGTCTATGAAGGAATAAGGATATGAAACAAAGGAGAACTTATTGTACACACTTTCCAAAGAAGATAATACGACAAATATTATTATTGCTTTGACTATACTATTTAATTATTTTAAAAATTAATTAATATCCAATCCATCCAACCAGTCTCACTCTCAAATACAAAACACAAGACTGTATCCCTTCGTTGCATATTTTAATATAGGTTTTGGATTTAGATTAAACCATGTGCTCACAGTCTAAAATTAATAAACACACGCACATTCTATTTAGTATACAAGAGATTATCATACAGCGGAGAAAAATAAAGAGGGAGCAAAAAAATTAACTCGTAAATTATTCAAAGTCATAATAAATAAGATAACACTAGTACTCGTGTGTGTACACATCCTTGTCTATATATAGACATTAATTTTACACAAAAACATGTTGTTGAAAAGTAAGAAAATACACCCGATGCCATTGAAATCCTTTCGCAACAACTTACTATACAAATTGTTTTATTTTACAAAAATTCTGTGTGTGTAGTATTTTTTTTATACAAAAAAAACCTTTGAAAATATGTAATTATATTTATTATTGTGAGTGTGATTACTGTGTTATACACTGTTGTAAACACACACTGTCAATAAAAAAGCACATACAGCAATAATGGTATAGACAATAAGACTGATGAGAGTGAGAGAGAGAGAGAAAACGTAAAGAAACCTTGTCTAGTCGTCTTAGACTAGTAATATCTTCTAAACTTGATAAATCTGACAATAGTAAAATGTATGTACCTCAGTACAGTATAACCTTTGTAAGGACCACAGGATTCGGACTGCCAGTAAAACTACTTTGAGTCAATTTTTACATTTCTTTCTCCACTTTTTTTCCTGTTTCTCTTTCAAAATATAATAAGGCACAATGTGTGTGTATGTGTGTGGCTGCATATGAATATCTTACAAAGCTCCGTTTGTTCTATAAACAATAATGTATTTCGTGAGAATTCTCTCTCATTCCTTCCTCAGCTCACATTGCAATTTTGAAATGCTGTGTGTGGGAATTTTTCATAGTAAGCCACTGGGCAATCAACACACGCAGAGAGAGAACTCATTTCTGGACATCATAAAAGGAATCCTTTTATAATGTGTGTGTGTGTGTACATCTCTCTGTATTTACATTTTATTTTATACTACTATACATTTTATGGTACAGTCATGGACGTTGCCAACTTTATCATTACTTGTGTTATAACTTTGTTAAACAGAGTCTATTCACATTACAGGGAGTATCGATTCAACTTGACCAAAAACCACATTATTTTACCAATTTAGAATGCACATAAGAGAGTGAGTGAGAGAGAGAGAGAGAGAACGTGCCTTCAAACAATCGCAATAATAATAATGTTAAGAGAGAATACTGCGTGTGTAGTTTGCGAGTTCATCCAACCGGAGTCGGAAAAAATATAGAGAGAAAAAAAGAAAGACAAAGTGTCAAACATGTGCTGGAACAGAGTAAGTATTACGCAAGCTAAAGTAATGATTAAAAATCTTTTGAGAGGACTGAACCAGGAAAAAAAAGTAGTAAACATGATAGGAAACAACGAGGGCTCTAAAAGCGACATGCACACATGGAGTATGTGTCATTATCTGCATTATTTGCAATGCTAATTGAAAGTCTTTTGAAATCGCACACAAACACACATGCAGACACACACACACATACACAACTATTCAAATGAAGTATACGAGCACTCCAAGTTCACGACTAAAGCAATTAATTGTCCTGACTAAAAACAAAAACAAACAATGCAAAGTACTTGACAAAGCGTTATGAAACTATTAGCATTTGAATCTCAATAATTTGCCAAGACGTGTATGACTTACTTAAGTAAGCATTTAGAGAGTAGAATTCGTGTAACGTTACATATCCCTCTCATCTCGGAACCTTTTTGTCAGCTGAACAAATTCCAAACGCATACTACTATTACCACTACGAAACGAATGTGTGAACTACTTTACATTTAATGATAGAAGGTTAAAATAAATAAATTACAACTAAAAAAAGTAACAATTATTTTAAAGAAATCTGAACCTACCCAGCATCCAAAGGATGGTTTTGTCTCTAGTACGTGTGTGTGTCTCTCTTTATTATAATGACCAATTATTTCAATCCATATGTGTAGTTGACTTCCTACTCCCTTCAACCATGTACGTATTTGTACAAAATATCCTTAACATGGTCACACTTTATACACATACATTATTATTGTTATTATACTTGGGATATTAGACATTTGTAAAAAGCCTTGCTGACATTGTGTCAAATTGGTACATGGATGTTGGATGTTCCAATCCTACCTCGTCCAAAAAATTAATGACTGGGATGCTTGAAAGGATCAAATTTCGACATCTTTCTCTGAAATAAGATCCTACAAGTATACACACACACCAAAAGAAGAAGAAGAAGAAATGTATAACAACAACAACAGTGAAGGAGGAGAGTGTTCGATGTAGGATTGCTAAGAATGTGGATCATCTCCAAAGAAACTGTTCAAAAGAGAGCATCATGATTATTATGAAACATACTTTACACCCATAAAGGATATTCGGTCTGGTAGTGCAATTTTGTTTTTTGAATCCATCGTCAATGCATAATTTGGTATGACTGCACACACTACCAACTAGTATGATGGTGGTAACCAGTACACGACAAGTTTCTAAAAATTCTCCAATACTAAAAATATCTATACTAGATATTACTCGAGAGTTCAATGAATTTGTACATGCATTTACAACAACAACAAGAAACTATGTTTCATTCTGTAAATAAGCAGAACGAGGATCAAATCATTCTTCTCCTTTAGAGCCTTAGTTGGAGTAAAAAAAAGTATACTCCTCGAAAAGGATAACGAAAATCTCAAGAGAGAGAGAGATGATGGCATATCGCCAAGTCTTGAAGACTTGAATTTTACAAGGGAAGACTAAAAAAACATTCTAGAGAGAGAAAATGATGGTACACACACAGAGAGAGTGAAACAGATAGTTTCGTTGCGTCTAATGAAAAAATGTCACGAAAAAAAAACCCAAATGAACTCCTGTGCCTGCCTGTTGATGAGTGAAAGATTGAAGATAAAAAAAGTTCAAGTTCCTGCTTACCTTTTTACAACCTCGAGGAGTCAGAAGACCGAAAGAATAATATAAAAATCCAATAGACACGAGGGTAGAAAATATACTTTTTGATGACGATCAGGAACAAATTATTAGTCAGGATGTTACAATATTTTCTATTTCAAAAATATGGAAAAACAATTACAGTTTAATTCCAAAACATCACTGGTCCAGAAGAGAAAAAATCAGTGTTTCTTCAGGAAATCAAGACACACTCTTGAAACAAAAAAAAATCTTCAAAAACGAGGTGAACACACGGAATTAAAATTGTTGTGTTGTTCAAAACAATTAAAATACTTTTGTGTCCAAAAAAGAATTCTCTCTTTTTTGTCAAGTTTTAGAAATACCTTGCTGACACAAAGTATGACAACGATAAAGAAGCTGTGTGGCAATTTTCCAAATATATAACGGCAGTTCAAATTCGGGCCATCATCCAATTTCGGTCAGTAATAGAAATAAAAGTTCAATTTGTTGTAATCAAATCGTGGTTGGGGTTTTAATCAAGTTGAAATCAAGTTGAACGAAACACACACTTGTCTTGTTTGTTGTGTTGAAATTGTTGTAAGTTAAAAATCCAGTGGATAATAATAGTTAAAGTAGTTAAAAACAAATAATTATGAGTTGAACAGGAACACAGTAATCCGTTTTCTGGTCCGTTGTCAAGATTTAAAAAACGTGGATATAAAAAGTATTACAAAATGTTAAATGTAGAAAAAACCGTTATGAAACTCTTTTAATTTTTTTTCACTTTTTTGTACAGCGTGCGTTGGAACAATGATGATGGACACTGTCTAAGATTAGTCTAAGATCAAAGGATTTGAAAACTTGGTAAGTAAAATTCCGTGGTCAACAATTAAAATTCCAGTTAAAAATATTTGCAGGGACGGTTCACTTGAACTATGGTAGTAACAATATTATTGTAATATTTTTTACACTGTGACAGGGGAGCCAGCCACACACACGTGGGGTAACCGAAGTGGTGTACAGTCAAGCTTAGACTGAAAAGTACCTGAAACTCTTCGAGCAGGCAGAAGAGAGACTTGAACAAGAAACTGACGACGACGAAGCTGAAGGGGAAAAAAATTGGAAGCATGTAAAACCTTGGCCAGTATATCCACCTACCCCATAGTATACTGACAGAGATGCAATTCGAATAAATTCCACAGCCCTTATACTCTCCACCATATGTCATCTCGTTGGATGCAGTGCAGCCAAGGCAATCATTCACCCCCAAAAAGGGGTAACAACCTAACCCTCGTCTCTACTCTGCCTTTCGTCTCTCGATGCGATGCAACCAACATCTGCCACCCTCAACTCCACTACTACGAGATGCATTATTGTGTCCTTGTTCCATGTACTCTTTACTGGTGAGTACAACAATGTGTAAGCGCCACATCGTCATCAATTTTATATATCTCATACTCTTCTCCCTGAATTATAAATGTCAGTGTGTGTGTGTCCCAATTGTCTTTTTCCAGAGAGGAAGAGATCCTCTACCCACTACCGGCTCCAATTGTCTATGTCCTAATCACATTTAGTGGGGACCTATTTCACTATTATTGATGGGTGGGCACTCAAACTGTTACTGTCTTCCGTCTCCCCCCCCCCCTTCAAACACAGAGACTCTTCAATTTGACAAAATTTAGATGAGATGATATCAGGACAGATACACGGATCTTGATTTTGGTTTAAGTTTAGCACTTTACTACAACTACTACCATAGCTATCTATGATATGGACAATATCTATTCAAGTCTATCTTTAATTTAGGTTCAGCAGTAAAATTCTGGAGTTCTCAATTCCCTAGATAAGTGCTGTGGATGCTAAATTGAGCTCTGGGACTTGGAAGAGATGAGACAAATTTTATTGAATCATAATCTAAATTGAAATCGTGTCTGGTTTTATTGATGAACGGGAAAAAGTGTCTCATTCTGTATGTACGGTGTATACTACGTAGTTGAATAAGGGTGTAAGTACACATTAATATTTAAGGTAGAATATTTTGAAAGTTCTCTTTCTTTTTAAAAGAAGCTTTGTTTGTGGATGATCTTCATTAATAATGAACAGTACCTTGACACTGACAATGCACACCAGGACAATACAGTAGAGTGAGACATGATACAGGAAAATAAAATTAGAACTCTAATATTTGCAAAGTGTATATTTATGTAGAACTGACAAGTACATATAGGGTGTATTACCGCTAGATTTTCGACTAATATACACAGTCTAGTCGTGTATGGATATGGAATGAATGCACACAAAAATAACAATCTTACATACAGATACGTACAGTACACAATAGGTTATGTGGTAGTGAAGTGAGTAGAGTAAATAAATTGTTGAATGCATATATGCTATTATTATTGTATTCTAGCCCACGACAAGTATTTACTTTTAGAATGTCGGCAAACTGTACACTCAGTTAGCTCTGTTATTTCATCAAGATGATGATGATGTGTGGTAGTAAGATTTAGCATGGGCTTTTTGAAAAAAACCAGTACAAGATCTAGTTAGCACCAGCTTCATTTACTCTTGTCTCTGTTTTTTAGGTTAAACACACATTACTTTAATTTCATAGCAACTTTAACCAAGTTCAATTTGTCACCTCTTCCCCCTTGTCCCTTGTCTCTTACACACACACACATCTCCTCTACATTTTACATGCATCTTGTTTTTGTTATGAGAATGTGCACACAGTGCAGATGTTTAATATCACCTTTCAACTTTAGTCAACTTCCATTTGAGAATGACAAACAAGAGAAACTAATTATTATAATCATGAGCCTACTACACATCTTTTTTTTACTAATCATCAAAAATGAGTCTTTTGTGATTAAATTCATTTATACGAACGAGAGGGTCTTTGAATTGAGGCAGTAGTGTCAAATTGTCGAGAGTAAAAGCTTGTTCGTACAAATACATCATAATATTATTATTGTTAATTATTAGCCAGGCGGATGGGTGTCATTTTTTATAAAAAATGTGTGCTTTACTACGTATAACAGTGGACTCCTTCTTGCATGTATTATGAACAGATGTACAATTTCGGGGGAGAAGAGATTAAACAGTTTCTGTAGAAAGAGTAGGACGGGATTTTTGGGGAATTGTCCCATAGGAAATATGTCCCCGCTTTGTAACAAAGATAAAGAGGACAGATTATACTAAAGTTAATATTAACAAGTGAGACACATGTGAAGCGAATTGAATATAATATTATATGTCTATTGTATTCTACACAGGAAGAGAGAAGAGAATAAATCCCTGTTCAAGCTGAAACTGATCGATGGCTTCCTAATATTGATCTGCTGTTGATGATGCTTCATTTCACCCTCAAAGTCGGTTCTGTCCTGAGATTCGGCTAAAAGCTAAATCTGAAACCCATCATCTACTTTTGTGGGATCCGGCTTTTCTCTCTCTCTCTTACTCCCCCTCTTTTTGTATTGTGTGTGTGTGTTCTCTTTCAGAGGATTCTCCTCACCCAAGACTCCCCTTGACCCTAAGTATTTACAGAGTGGGGAAAAAGATTGACATCCCCCTCGTCTCTCTCTCTCCAATTGTTGTACTGAAAATCTCGGAGATTTCAACTCTGATACGTAACCGGCCAATTGTGACAATTACCCTCACAGCTAGCTTAGCTACATACTTTTTTGTAGAATGACTTCTTTTTGGCAGTTTAGAAGAGTGGAACAGGAACCCCGAGTCATGCTCATAAAAATATTATGCGATGATATTATATGTCCTTTGTACATGTAAGGGATGACAGTCTCCACTGCATTTTGACTGTATTCTGTACGAATCTCCATTCCTCGTTTTTTTCATATAATAATATGTCTGATTTACTGGGATAACTCAACCGCTAGGTCTTCCCGGCTACCTGCCAAAATTGGGATTGTGTCGTTCTTTCATAATTTATGATGATCATCTTCGTGAAGGTGGTCTGTCTCATTTTTGTTACTTGAATAGCTACTTTTAGATTGATTTTTTTATGTCACACACACACCTTCATATACATACTTCTCTTTTTCTATGGTAAATACTAACTACTCCTGTGTGTGTCTGATGTCAATCTGGAATTTGTGTCAGTCAAACTCAAAGAATTGAATTGATGTATGCTGAGAAGAAGAAAATGACGAAATACAATTTATTGTAGGTTTAGTAACGAGTACAAGAATACAGAAGAGAGGAGGAGGGAGATGCTTCCCATTCTCTGTCTCCCCTATTAATATTGTACTATTTGTACACTGCGGCTGTGTGTTTATGTGGAGGGATACTCAACCAAAGTAGAAAAAGTGTAGAGTGAATGTAAAAATGAACGCTTCCAGCAATTAAATGAAAAAACTAACAATAAACCAAAGTGGAAGGCAGGACACGCTTTGTTATGCAATCATAATGAGACGAAATTGAAACTACAATTTCACAGCGAGTCAATCAATTGACATCGTTGGTGGTGGTGGTACATGGTATCATCTAATAATATTGACTACCCCTGCAGACATCCTGAGAAGAGAGGCACGCGTGTCTGCCTTATTGTCCGTCCACGAAAAGATAAATAAAAATATAAAACAGCACCCCGTACACACACAATGGAAGAAAACACACATGGGATATTCTCTTTAAGAAAAAAATACACGTCTTGTCATTTTTAAAATTTAATATGAGTAAGCTTTTTCATTCTTCAGGGAGTATTATTTGTCAAAAGCTCTCACGCCAACTCCACTCTTTGGACCCTTGAATATAATACTAAAAACCAAAGAGAGGGATGAGAATGAATCAATTTAAATTCTCTTTCACCTCCAAGGTCTTTTCTCTCTCTCCCAGATGAGTATCTTGTCAAGAAATATAGAATAAGTCAAGCTTGGCAGGAGTCGTAGTTATTTACATGGTGGTTCTCAGAGGGAGAAAAACACATTTTGTGTAACAAAATTATTATTGTCCTCCATGATCTTTTTCGTGTGTCCAAGGGATTCTTGGAAAGAGTTTGGCTCAAAATCAAGTCATGTCAATAATATTCTCACCATTTAATTCTCACAAGAATCCAAGTACTTACAATTAAATGGCGTATTCAATTCTTGTTCTGACGTACTATATAGTACGTACGTACGTAGTTGTTCTGTGAATGTAACACACTCTGCAACAGTCATGTCAATTCGTCGATTTAAATTAAGTTCGTGAAATAAATCCCTTGAATCATACTCAGCTACTGAATGGGAGGGTAAAATGTGTTGAAATTTTTTTTGAAAAATTTTACATTCATTTTGAAGGAATCTGCACAATAAAATTTGTTTGAGAAAAAATTGAGATGGTTCAAAAAATGTCTAAAAGTCACCATAATCTGTCTCGTTTACACTCTGTCCGTTCCTCCATCATAGTAATTGTCTGATTCACATGGTTTTTTAAGCTGAAACTTTTTTTGTTTAATTGTAGATTAATATGTAACCATTTTATACAAAAGATTTGCTTGAGAAATACTTTGACACCAAATTAAAAAATCCCAAAAGTTGGTGAGACAGACAAAAGTGAGTCAACACATCTACGTCATACTCTTTTTTGTGATCCGCTTGGTACATTGTCTTGAAATTTTTTTACAGCAGTTTTAGGTTCATTTCAAACCTATGTAGATAATAAACTTTAATTGAGAAACATTCTCTGGTGGTTTAAAAAATTTACCAAACGTTACCAGTTCATTTCACTTTCTCTTAAACTGCTACGGTACGGAGTGGCCAAAATTTTTAAAACTATTTTGGCATACTTTTGAGGTCAATCCGAACCACCTAATTCAATTATAATTGCTTGAGAAATATTTTGAAACCAATATTAGAAACCTCAAAGTTAGCAAAACCGTCCGTAAAAGTGAGTATTTTGCAGCCCTTCGTGCAATAAAAAATGCTTGAGAAATGTTTTTTAATAATGTAGACAATGATAAAAGCTGACTCATCCATTCCTTTCTTACCATCTCTGTACACATCTCATGGACGGGTTGGTGAACAGTTGTCAAACTTTTTAAAATGACGTTTGGGTTCATTTACAACGCTTCTGTACAATTAAAATTACTTGAGAAATGTTTTGAGATCGTAAAAAATTGACCGGTACAACCAAAGATCAGTTGACTCCCAACTACCATCGTCCTCAACTTTTGAACGGGATGGTCAAATTTATTTAACCTTTGCAAAACTGATCTCGACCATGGAGATGAGGGATTTTAAGGGTTCATCAACGGAATTTGACACGATAACCATCATATTAGAGGAAATAACTTCAACTTTGATGATAGATTGGACAGTCCCTCATACAAGGTTCAGCCTTCCAAAGTCCCCAGCAGGACAAAGAGATCATTCGCTGACAAATTGAACCTTTAAAGAGTGTAACGGCTGTATTGTAAATAAAAAAACAGAAATTATACCATAAAAAATGACGTTTTTTTTGTTTAATGCAAGTAAATTAATATTACAACAGAATAACTCTGATTTGATGACTTACCTACGTTACTATTACTTTCCAAAATATTCCAAGTCATCATTCCACTGATTCCAGTGTGCCTTATAGTTTTTATTTAATTTTATAGTAAGTGTATGGTATGTTGCATGCCGAATTCCTGCGTAACAGGAAAACGTCCGGCTTTGCAAAGGCAAAGAGAGAGAAACGTCGTCGGTTTCGCGAGACGCGTGGGAGTGCGTGAGTGTTTTATTCTCTCGTCTATTTGACCAAAACTCGGT
>WJFB01001925.1:0-24341 GCA_009870185.1 Pygmarrhopalites habei
CGCCCTGCGGCAGCCAAACCCGCCAAATTGATTTATCAATTTTGCTGCAAGGCATATGCTTCAATGTGAGTTCCGACTTTACGTAAACCACGACTGGAACGTAAAAGTGCTTCGAAGGTGAGAATTTCACGTAAAAAACACGTGAAGAAGTTTCGTGTTTTACTCTACCCTCTTTGAGCCCTACCCGTGCATTTATACAAACACCTAAACCGGATCAGTTCAGTGGAGTGGAGCTCAATGTCTCCCTAGTTTTTGATTGGAAAAGAATTCGGGTATGCTGGTCGTCGTGTCATCCTGTTTGGTCCTAATTGCTCGTCTTTAATACTATCCGTCCAGTTACATTAGGTAAGATTTTTGGACAACCGTTTTCAATTATTAATTAAAAACTGATAAAAATTCATTTCTGCATATAAATTTTAAATTTTCCAACAATTTTTTTCCGAAATCTTGCAGTTCAATTTTGAAATTCGAGTCGTTTAACTAGAAGCTGTATCCAGGATATTATCACCCGCCATTTTGAACGGAACGGATCCCCACCTATTTTCCAGGTGAGTCATTTACCAAAATATGTTCAATCGATTGTTTTGAGACTATATTGAAGTAGGTTTTGTTTGCTTAAAGAAGGCGCGAAGCGCCGAGGTTAGGTTAGGTTAGTTAGGCGATGTTTGCAGCGCACTGCAAACCAACCGTAATGCGCTGTAGTAATAGAGTTCAGTAGTTTTAAAACTACGTGAAAAGAGGTATTGTTTGTTTAAAGAAGGCGCGAAGGGCCGAGGTTAGGTTTTGACGCGATTCAAATTTAGCTTTTGCCTAAACTTTATCACGCTTTTAAGCGTTTTGTCAGCTGTCGGATCTTACAGAATGCGATACTTTTGAGGAAAATACTTGTACTGCATTTTCAATTGTGTTTGCTTGTTTTTTTGATAGACATGGCGTGTAGTTCACTTGGGACTATAGAACCGGGTGCCGATACTCCTAGTAAACCTTTGGTGCTTAGGAAAATTTTTGAATTGGACGAGGATCGAGTTGAATTGATGAGGTTGTTACAAGAGTGGAGAGTGATTGGAGTCGAAAATGAATATTTGTGTCCAGAGGAACGGTGCAGAGGGAAACTGAAATTAGTACAGACGAATGCTGAATGTTACACCGACCAGTATTACTGGAGATGCGGTAATAAATACAAAGACAGCAGCAAGAATACCGTTCCCTGCAAGAGGCAAGTTTCCATCCGCACAGGAACATTTTTTGCTAAACATCATTTGTCCATTGTGCAAATCTTGGCCTTTGTTCGACTTTGGATGAAGAATGTGGAAATTGGAACCATTCAGGAAGAATGTGAAATTGGCAGCAGTCGAACGGCGACAGACTGGAACAGTTGCTGTCGCGAGGTAGTTATTGAGGCTTGTTGTCATTCTAGCAAGGCAATTGGTAAGCTATGATTTCCAATTGATCCGTTTTCTAATTGTAGCAGTTTAGTTGCTGTACTTAATTGTTTGTTTTAGGTTAGGTTAGGTTATTAACCCTATGAATTAATTATAAAAATTTTGGTTACTTTTGATTTTAGTTGGTGCTGGTAAAACTGCGGAGATTGATGAAAGCAAATTTGGACGGCAGAAGTATCATAGGGGACATTTTGTTGAAGGTCAATGGGTTTTCGGGGGCGTTGGAAGGGGGTCCGGTGAGTTTTTCCTTGTTCCGGTGGAAAAACGGGATCGCGATACCTTAATCCCGTTGATTCAACAATGGATTCTTTCCGGCACTACGATTATCAGCGATTGCTGGATCTCTTTTGAGGTCTTGGGTGAAATGGATTTTGAACATTTGGCGGTCAACCATTCTGTAACTTTCAAGGATCCAGAGACTGGTGCCCACACCAACACAATTGAAGGTTTGAAAAATAGATTTACAAATTTAAATTATTTTGAAAATTCATCTTTATTATTTGATAAAAAATACAATTGAGTTTTTACACGATTCTAGGTCTTTGGAGACACGCGAAGCATCCTGTTCCTCAATATCGGAGAGTTAAGTTTTTTTCTTGGATACCTTGCTCGATTTATGTTCATCACTAGATGCAAAAGGCAGAAGTTGGATCCAACTATTGAATTCATGAAAGCAGCTGGTAGGTTGTACAATGTGAATGATCCAGCGCTTTGGAAGTTGGTGAAGAGGAATTTGTTGACGACGACATAGATGGAAATATTGACGATATGTTTGTTTAATTTAATGCTCATATTTTCACACAATTTACCTCTTAAAATGAGAATGAATTTGAATTTGATTGCTTGCTTGTAGTAATTAACTTGTATTTACAGCTGCATGTTACGTGTATATAGTTAGTTGTTAAATTTTAAATAAACATTGTTGCTACGGCACTTCCTATTTGTATTGCAGTATCCACTGGTAGAAGTTGAAGATGATTATTTGTTGCACAAATGAGTGGATTTGTGTTGCAATTTGAGCAACATCAATTTGGCGGGTTTGGCGGCCGCGGGGCGGTTTCAGGTTTTTAGCTAATTAGTGAGTCTAATGACCAGTTTTGGTCACCAGATGACGTGGATTTGTCATACGCAAGGTAATTTGATCAATCTGAAATTGGCGGTTTTGGCGGCCCGCCCGGCGGGATTGAGCATAGAGTGGGGTCTGAAACCAATTTATCTTTGCTAGTTAAGTCAAATCTAACACATTTTGAAAAAATAATCCAATTGTGAGGTGGCTATAGTAAAGTAAATTTTTTCCGAATTTTGTATATAGTATCTACTTAGTGCTAAAATTATATTATTTGCATATTAAATTATGACAATGGTGTGTTTTCTGACAGTGGTTCTGTGGTAAAAAAAGAGTAAATACACGTCCGTCCAACACACACACGATGTGTGTGTTCAAGCTTTCGAATACACATCCATAAAAGAAAAATAAATCTTCTCATTAGAAAGTGAAAGTCCTTGTACAAAAAAATTTTTTTTGTGAATTTTTTTAACTGCATAAGTTTGCGTGTTATGAAATGACAATATTTAAAAGGGAAGTGTACTCTCCACGTCCACGCACACACACACATTTGTCTGTACATTAATAGACGTTGAAAGGGTGAGAGAGGGCAAAGTGGGAGGAACAAGGAATGGTCATTCTAGGAAGTTGTGACACCAAAAATACACATGTAAAAACGGTCAATGTTAACATAGTAGAGTTATATAGAGTACGCAAGACTATTTTTGAAAGCTTATGGACCATTATATTATTTTGTAAATGATGACGTGTGTTTCGATGAGAGAGAAAGAGTTTCATTTTACACGGATGTCACAAGCTATGGCAATATGGTCGGAAGCGTAGCTAAGATTAGGAAGACGAGTCAAACCTGGGAAATTTCAGAGGAAAATGACGTTAGTATCATGTATTTCAAAGTGTTAAATGAGAACATTGGACTAAGTTTCTCTCTCTCTACAAGGAAATAATAATGGTGTGACAACATTCTCAAAATTCAGTCGTCAAAGTGTACTCACCAACTTGATCCTCCGTGGGGAGTAACAGAAGGGAATCGACATCACAAAATCTGTGGGGACAAACACAAGTCACACACAATGACAATCAACTTGGATCCAAAATTTAATTTTTCACACGCATGTAAACCTTTCCCTCATCTCGTATTAAAGATCATAATGTGACGATGAAGGAAGGGCCTTGTGTGTGTGTGCGTGCGTGAGAGAAAAGACAAGATTTACTTGTTATAGAATATGTAGTCTAGGGTTTGACAGTACTCTCCATCATTTCTTCTTTTCCAGGTAGTATACGGAGGCTCATCACCATTGTACAATTTGGAATAGACACTCTTCACAGCCAATCTACGCGAGGGTGAAGAATGTTTCAATTAAAAATATTTGACGCTTTTGTACCGAGTGTGTAGATACTATGATGTATTTTTTGTGAGACTGACTTGTGTTTAACAGTTGTGATGACAGGTTCAGTGGGGACGGCATTAAAGTCACCACACAGGATGAGTGGTTTACAGGATGCTCCACAGGAGAGGAGATAATTGGACACGTCTTTACCCTGTTCATTCCTCATGGTGGCCAGGAGGGCTCCTTGTCGTGCTTTCAGATGGGTTGTGGCAACACAAACTTGTTGTCCTGTCTCCTTCAACCGAAGATTGGCAAAGATACATACCTACAAAATGAAAAGAGGGAATCATCGTATGATTTAATATTCGAGGGAAAATGTGATGTAAAAAATGTAGGTCTACTCCAAGGGCTCTCGACTCCACCCTCTCTTCATTTCTCTCAATTTTGGACAGGATGCTGTTGCTGTGTAATATTTCTCTTTGTAAAAACTACTCGACTCTGTGTCGTTGTACAGTAGTACATAGTTGGATTATACAACCAACAATCCAGGAACATATGGAGAGTGAGAGAGAAAGTAAAAGCCATGAGGACACTAGAGGACTTGAAAAGGAGCGTATATTCTATTTTAAATATTTAAATGAAACATGAAACACGCAAATTGGTGGTTCCAGGAATCCAGCAAAGAGAAGACCGAGAGAGAAACTAGGAAATGGTCTCTTTCCACCAACTTTCTCTCTCCCTCATTCTTTCTGTCCTGTCCTCTATTTGTGTGTATGGACAAATATAATTTCATTATACCTGATTAGATTGTACTCTCCAAATCTCCAGGATTCTGTTCACAAGGATATATTATTATAGGACCCGTGTATTTCATTTCATGACATGGAATATTTTACTGATTCGTGTTCATACACACAAAATTTTCCCTTACCGACTGGAAACAGAGATCAAATCAAACTTGTCGCGACGGTAGAAGAGCGCACAACCATCCGGACCATTGTTATTCTGTAGAATGAAGAAAACGTGAGCAAATAAAATTCATATGTATACATAGCCAAAATTATATTTAACATCCTTTTTTTATCACATTTTACAAGTATTTTGAAAATACAACTTCCTCCCCAGACTCTCTCTCTTTCTAGAAGAAGGAAGTTGACAAACAAAAACACTCTCAACTCACCGTCAAATATATGCATGGTGAGTCAGGTTTGGACCGAAATATTCCAGCATAGCCCAAGGAGCTGAGACTTGAATTGAGAAAATTGAAGTGGTCTACTTCCTAATTTTTAATAAAAAAATACAAATGGAAACAATGTAAAGGTTAAGGAGCAATAAAAGTGGAGAAAGCAGATTTATAATTAAGATTACATCAAACAGCGTGCAAATACACACACACTCACTCACTCTCGTGCTACAGACAAATACACAAGAGAGAGAGAGGGAGGGGAAGAAAAATTTTCATTTTGAAAAAACCAATTCAACAACATACTTTCTCTTTTCTCTCTTGTGTATTCATGCCGTCACAAGCACACACGCACTCATATTTGTACATATACCCAAGGATTTGATACATATTTCATTCAAGTGAAATGAGCTTTCATCCATCCACACACACAAATACATGTACAACACAGCATAAAATGTACAAATATGACATAATAGAACGTGTACATGTAATAATGGAGAGCAAATCCTCCATATTAAAAAGTTTATAAATTTCTCCACATTGTGTGTGTGTGAGGGAGGGAGGGAGGGAAAGTTAAGTGTGCAGTCAGCATGCATAGTAAGGGGTGGAGGATAAATTATAGATTAATAAATAGAATATTCAAACTAACTAACCTGCAAACATATAACGTCCGGGTCATAAATGAGAATCTCATGTAAAATACGAAAACGGCGAGCTTGCCAATCCAACGTTCCTTCTGGTAGCCCCACAAAATTATCATGAGCCACGGCCAGGGCTAAAAAATAATCAAAAAATCCACCTCATATATACATATGTACATATCCATGTTCATGTACAACCAACTAATGTTCTTCCTCCTCTCTCCTTTCACATGCGAGTTTTCTCCTACACACAAACTGCATCATACATGAAAGGAGAGAGAGAGGGAGGGAAAGTCAGATTTTCATCTTTCCCCAAGGATTTATCTTGAATTAATAATTATCAGATAGAGAGAGAGTGAGACAGAGAGAGGGAGGAGGGGTAATGTTTCATGAATACATAAATTTTACTTTTCTCACCCTCCCTTGTCTTTTGAACCATGTCTTTAAATTATTATATTCTACGACATACATAATTCCCTTCATTATTATAATCATGAAGTAGTGGGGAGTGAAAGGAGAGGAAGTGGAGGGGGGAACAAGACGGAAGAGGAGGATATAAAACTGACATTGTTTACCTTGCGCAAGAATATTCCAAGTCAAAACCCGAAATCGACTCGCGTCCTGAATGTTGGCTGAACTGCACACTGAAATTAAAAAGTCACAAACAAAAAAAAGACTTTTAATTTTTTTCTGTGTGTCATGACACGTCAGGAAAAACAAATCATGAAACTACTGGGACTGTCATTCTCTATAAATGTTTCTAGTTTCCTAGCTATGTAATTAAAAAAACAATTGAATGAGACACACGCATGGGTTTTCCTTTTCCAAAATGAAACTAAATTTGATTTTAATTCTTTGACTAAAATCTTGTCACTCGACATGTTCAATTTTCTCCGAGTTGTATTTTTCTAAAAATATTTGAGTGAGTGTGCGACTAATACTCATCTGTTATTTGTTAACCAGAATGAAATGAATGACAGAGAGAAAAAGTCTCTCTTTTCATTACTAGAACAAGTCCATTGTATACGTTGTAAAATACCCGACCACATGATATTTGACGAGACGAAGACACAATACAGATATTCATTTCTTTTCCAAATACATATGTTGTGTGTGTGGGTCCGTGTGTGGTTTTCTGTGTAATTTCTGTAAATGTCTTTCCCTAGAAAAGCCATACAAAGTACGGACTCTGACGTATACACACACACACACGTATATTGTGAGTCAAAGTACATGTATATGACATCTCTAGAATACTTTCATTTCAATCATCTTATATTACTACACAATATTTACTTTTCCCAACTCTCTCTTCCTTCCCTTAATAGACTGGGTTGGCTTGTCGTTGTCGCAAATAAGAAATTGAAGTTGAGGAGCCATACGAACGGTTCTTGACATACTAGGGATTCCCTACACTTACATACTTACATGTTGGAGTGTACTAAGGATCTGCTATCCAAACAAAAGTACACACAGATCTCCTTCTCTCAACATCGTAAATGATGCAAGCTCAAAAAAAATTGTGTGTGTGTGTCCTCCTCCAAGACCGTCACCATTTTAATCTTCTCCATCCCTTGAGTTAAATACTATTCATCCCATTCAAAATAAACTTTTCTTGTTCCTCATCGTCCTCGTCCAATCTTCCTCATCTTGATTGATTGAACTTATACTCAGACAGTGGCAGACTTCAAATCCTCCTCACATCATCATCATCCTATTGTGTCTCCTTACCCTCATCTATCTGACAACATTTAATGACTTGACAATTTGAACCCACATTCGGATGTGGAGGATAATTGGATCAAGTTTATATGGGTAACACACAATTAAGAAAATGGAGTGTGTTCATCATTAACTAGAGTATATCTCTTACTATCGACTGTGCTGTATTTCGGGAAAGAGAGAGAGAGAGAATTTTCTCAATTTTTTCCAACATGTTTTCAAAGACAAAGAAAGGACTGAACAATTATAGAGTAGAAAAGAGTAGAAAGTTTGTCACCTTGTGAGATGAAGGGAACACGTTTGAGACCCCAGGCTTGTTCTTGTTCAGGTTCCTCCTCTGGTTCCTCTGAATGGTTATGACGGTTATGATTGAATGTGACAAAATTACGAATGACGAGGGGCATGGAGGTGGACGGAAGTTCAGACAGACAACGATTGAGCTATTTAAATCATAGGGGAACATTAAACTACTTAGTATTATATATCATGTGGAATTTCGTATATACACAAATCTTAGCCTAGTTTCCTTGTCAAAGAAAGATTCATATTTTTTGAAGAAGAAGAGGACAAAATCCCAATTTTTTATTTTACCAAGGATTCTCTCGTGGACGACGCTCCCACTAAGAAATCTACATCCTGACAATCTTCTCGTAGTGCTGGAGCCGATGTGAAGCTCCCCATTCTGTAATCATAATTAATTCAGTTTTAGAGTACCACCCATGAATACAAACGAGTGTGTGTGTGTAAGAGTATTGCTGGAGAGTGGAGAGAGGTACATTATTATAGAAAGTAGCGGTACTAGACTCTTCTTTCTGTTTGCACTCCTGCGAAGTGACTGCAAAGTCACCATTGCAGTAAACTCTTGAAACTCTTATAATCTTATATTATATAACAAAAAGCATGATAAAGTTTTTACTTTCACCACACACACATACATTGTGTGTCTGTGTGTCCCAAAAACTTTCCTCTCCTCCTTCCCCTCCCCTCTCTTCTATACATAACGTTATAAGAATGTATACCTGGAAAGGAAAATACTATATAATTTTCTTGATGCAAAAACTCTAATTCCTATAATATAGCGCTACTTATACTTTTGTGTGTGTGTGTGTGAATGTGAAGTGTATTTGTGTGAAAAATATTTCAGCTTTCTTTTTCTCAAGTTTTTTGCACTTTAGGCTTCATCAATAACGAGTAAATATACGGAGATCCTTTTTTGTGTTCCCTTTGCAAACTAGGAATGGCTGTGTGTGGAATTCATTCATCTATTTAGTTTCCAGGCCTCACTCTTCCCAACTTGGTTCTTGAGTTTGAGAGAGAAAGAGAGGAGCAAAAACAAATAATGACGATAAGATACTAAATTTGGTATATGATGTATGATAATATTATGAATGTAGAGTTAATATATTTTTATGTGTGTGTGGATCGTCTCTATCGGAAGTTAAAATGTAAATGTTTCTAATGTATGCATACATTAGGACTGTCAAAAAGAGGAATATCCATTAAGAGGAGAGGAGAGTTGGGAAAAAATTAAACCCAAGTTCAGTTCATATATTTTAATCATTCCACAAGCTGATAATTCACACACATACACAAGTTCAACTAATGTGTACGAACGACGAATGACCTTAAACTCTGTCTGATGTACTCTAATTCGCGTCGTCTTTTCTTTTTTCCTACTGTAGTAATGTTCTATTAGTAATTTTTCACCCAGGCTAATTAACAGAGCTGACTTGTGCTAACCACTGAGTAAATTTTAAATTTGTAAAGTCAAAATTACAAAAGATTTGTAGAGCATTTGATTTGTAAACAAGATTTTATTTTTAAAAAAGTGATAATTGGAAGTGTTCCAAGAAAAAAAACTTGCATATTTTTTGACAAATCTAATTTTTGGTAATTTTTCGTCTGACTAAATTGTTCACTAATTTCAATTGTATTTTGAGCCACATCCCACGCACCTAGTCTCATTTTTCGCTCCATAAAATTTGAGAGTTGTATTGAGTAAGGAAACAGTAAATAACAAAAATCTAGTTTGCAATAAAATCACACATGTTTTAAAAAAAAATATTCTACATGGAAATGCTATCAAAATATTTGTAGTGTACAACTACCACACTCTTGTTACTCTGGGGAATTTTAACATGATCCATGGATCTGATGAAAAAAGTTGTCCATCAAGTTTCCTGCACAATAGAAAAATGATTCCCTCCCATGTTCATGTCATTCCTTATTGGTGAATTGAATAAAATTCTGAGAATGACAAATAATGAAAAGAACTGTACGTTAGTAATGGAATTAATTTTAAAAAAAATAAAACACATGTTTTTTTGCTAAATGATGTGGAAATGATAATAAAAGTATTATTCCTTCACAGCATCCTTGTCTAATGACCTGTAGAAACAACTCATCTCCTTAAAAGTCATCCTCACATCTCTACTTACCTGACGATGAGATGACGGAGGAGGAGTGCTAACAACACCTAGGAATTATGCAAATTGTGTGTTTTCCCATGAACCCCTCTCCTCCTCCTCTCACTTCCACCACAACACAAACTCTCATGAATCAAGACAAACTAATAAAAGTAGTTTAAACAGTTTTAAATTGTGAGACCTGGTCTCTACTCCATGAATTTGTGAACAATGTTTAAAATGACATTTCTAAACTCATTTTCTCAAAGTAATTTTCAAAAAGTCAGGTAGATCACTGATTGTGTGAGATGAGACATGGAAGATGACCAACACAACTTGACAATAATTTTATATAAAACTGTACACACAAAGCATGGGGGAAGAAGTTGACACACAAAAGGAGAAAACAAGGGTAACCACGGAATGAATTACATTTTGTATAAACACAGGTAAGGCAGTACATAGGTAGGTATGTAGGTATGGTGTGTGTAGGTACCTTGCAATTTTGAGGGTAGTTTTAGCCGACTCTGTCATTCGTTTAACTGTGACTCGCACGGCGAACATCATGATTACGGTTACTGTCACACAATTGGAATCACCACACAGAATGAATTAGACAGACGGAAGTTGTTGCTAAGCTTGCCCTATCAAGTTAAAGTATCACACACCAAAAAAGTTCTACAGTCCAGGAAATTCATACACATTTATTTTCCACCCCTCTGTGCTTAAGCAAATTTGACCTCGTTCCTTCTGACTTCAGACAAACCAGGTACTTGTGTCGAGTCACAATTTGTGACAACAAAAGAGAGAGAGAGAGAGAAAGAGTCTCCTCCGTTTCTCTCTCTTTGTTTTTTTGATAACTTTTCTAATGATCCACCAGTAACCATAACCAACCACCATCCACGTCATCCCCATCAACAACTTCTCGCGTAATCATCATCACAACTGAAATAATGATACCTTTGTATAATTTGTGTGTCATCCCTTTCACACTCACCCAAAAACTTTCAGAGACTTATTTGTGCAAAACACAAATAGAAAAGGACAACCAAGGAAGAGAGAGACCTTTTAATTTTCCTGCTATTCCAATTTTGAGTGTCGACAACCTCTAAAAACTTACTGGAAGCCAGACACTGGACAAGATGTGGATACAAAGTGTCAACAAAGGTCCCTCTACTCAAAATCATCATCACCTGGAAGTTTTCAGTCTGAGATACCAGTAGCTTTCATACTATATAATAATATTTACATGGAGAGAATGACTCTCTAGCTGATGCATAAGTAAACAATTGTCAAGTACACCCACCAACCACAAATGCAAATGTCTGCAGATGCTGACAACATTTTCTTTCTGTCCACCTCTCTCTCTCATAATCTCATAATCATACTTAAGTATGTACAGTGAGTAAATATTGGAGAAGAAAAGGATTTTGAGGCTGAACTTAGGCAACACAAAAATTTTGATGTCAATTTTGTGTGTGGGGAACAAGAAGAGGGTTAAGTATTTGTAATTTACTCAATTCATTATTCTTCACAAATAGAAAATTCTCATGCACCAACAAATACATTGATGCATTGTCCAAATATTGAAGGAGTCAGAGAGAGAGAGACATTGGAGGGCATAAACAGTGAGTTTAGTTACAAAATAAGATGTTTATCCATTGGGTGAAGCGTAAAGTCAAAGTTTGGAGTCAATACAAAAATTAAATGCTCAAGCATGTTGTTCCGCATAAATTATTTTGTGTTAAGGTAGTTAAGTGTCTACCACTCCACACACGCACACACACTCTCTCACGTTACATTACCATTACCATCTAACATATTCTAAACTTATACCCAGAGACTCGACGTATCCGCGAGGAGAGAGAAGAGTACGACTCTTGTAATGAAATTCATGGCAATAACATTCTAAACTATTCGCGGGCATCAACAACTCTCAACTCTTCTCGGCTGACTCTTCTATCAGAGGAAAACATCTTGAACCAAGTCAAGAAAAACGAGTCATGCATTATACTCTTGTTTTTTTATTCTCTCTCTCTCTTTCTCTCTCATCCTCCATCCAGATCGTCAGCTGATTTGCCAAAATCGCACACACACACACTATTATTTTCGCAACAACAACTCGGATTTGCATTCTCCTACATTTGAGTCAGGCCAAGTCAAAGTAATTTGGAACGGTGATAAAAGCACAAACAGAGAGAGAGTCTCAAGTTTAAAAATATTCACTCTCTTGTATTCTTCGTGGTTTTCTTACTTTTACTCCTTACGTTATCAGCTGGAAAGAAGCGGACTGAACCGAACAAAAGAGATTTTGCGTTGTAGTTGCAAATGACCTTTTAGTAAATGTCTGTGTGTGTGTGGAATTGCACAATGAAAACTGTACAACGGTAGGATACTCTCAAAATACTAGACTCACACCCACACACAAATTTGGGGGCTGTTATAAGTAAAAAAGTCATGGGATCAGGGAGATTGACATCAAAATTTTAAAATTCAACGAAAACAAAAGTTTAAAACTTGGCAAGACTCCCTCACACATTCTCCTCCGTGTGTGAGAGTGTGGTGACAATTGGAGACTGACTTGTACAGTGTGTGACTGTGTGTGTGTGGAGAGAGAGCAGGAGTAAGGGAAATGTGTGTAGATAGATTGTTTGCTAAACTGATTTTAAATGTATTACATTTGCAAAGCAAATACAAAAAAATTTCTTTTTAATACGAGAGAGAGTGCAAAAGGAGGAGGAGGGAGAGGGTTTGGCTTATCTATGGAAATCAATTTTATTTGAATGAAAAAAAGCTTCCCCATTGAACTGAAGAACTACTTGGGAAAAAAAGTACGAACCACTACAGTCCACACACGCAATTCTCTCTTTTTTCCTCTCTCTCTCTTGAGTCTACAAGTCAGAAGTTGTACGTGTGTGTCGTGTGTGCATATAAAAAGGAACAAAAGTAGAATGTTTTTCATAGGAAATGGACTGGCACAAACCTGCAGGACATTTATTCAAGTCCTTTCACTGACTGACTTGTTCAGAGTACATTCGTAGTTCAAATAATATCAGCAGAGTCAACAGAGAACAACACACACAACAATAGACACCTAAAAAGGATTCTTCTTCTTCTCTCTCTGTCCCACACACAGTCGTTGAGGATACCTATGTGTATGGAGAGACACAAAAGCGTCACAAAAACAGAGACTGGGACAATATCCCATCCTTTTGCCACACACTCCTGTATGTACTCATCATGTTCCCTCCGAGTACTGTATGTTGCGTGTGTGTGTCACAACGTTGGAGTAGTTGAGAGTCAGGATTTCAAAAATAGAGTTGTAAAATTCAAACTATTTTTGCCAGAATATAAACTCCTTGCGTTTGACCTTCACGTTGGAAAATGACCGGAGACCAAAAACTGTTACACACACCACCACCAAAATTGTCGTAATATCCAAAGTTTAGTTGTGTGTGTGTGGCTTGGAAAATGAAGGGAAGTCAAGATGGGAAACATGGGGGAAATGATGATTTAGACAGACTGACGATGAGAGAAAAATAGAAGAGAGAGAGAAGGAGAAATGGGTTGTCAAGACAACGATCACCTCACCAAAACAATTTTGAACAGGAGGATCCTAGTACGATATCGTGATCGTTATAGAATATGTACATAATCTAATAAAATATAGCCAGGGACTCCAGAGACTGGACATTTTGCAAGGAAAAGAGGAAGACAGGGAGAAGGGGAGTTAGAAGTTCCACGCTGTATCCAGTAAGAAGAAGAAGCTCTACCAAAATCATGGATACGACGTGTCATAAGAAAAGAGACGCATAGCCATCATGTGAAGAAAATTGGGACATGCATTTTCTATAAAGGAATAGGGAACACGAGTAAACTTTGTATGCACTTTTGTATGTACTATTCAAAGTTTTCCCTTCTACACGGTGCCCAGTAAGTTCTGATATAAAGAAGTAACGTAGTCTAGAGCTTTCGGTGTGCATCGAAATTTCATGAAATTGCCGATAAATGTTGCTCATCTGTCTGGGATGTCAGACAAAAATTTTCAGTATGATATCTTCATTAGTTTTCGAAATGGAAGCTAAGAACTAACGCCGATCACAGATTGTGTCGTTGCACGCGGCCGGTAAATCCAACTCTCATGTTTTCCATGCTCTCAAAGTAGTCTGTATGACTCAGATATTTATCTGTTGGGTCATAAAAAATTACTATGATACATGTAGTACCAGAGACTGTCCAAGATTTGGTCAACCGCCTGGTCGTATCTCAACGTTTTGAATTCCTTTCTTTGGCGAAAGTTAGAGCCAATGGTCTGTTCTAAACCCCAAAGTTTGGAGTCTCCAAAAAAATTCCTCCGGTCAGCTTGGGCATTGTTGTCTCAAAATGACTTGCGAACCGCGATCTGGTCTTGGTCATCCGACTTCGAGCTGGCATTGGGGTATACGGTGACCGTTTCGAAAACTAAAAATATCCGGATATCCTACACTCTTAACAATTTTCTAAGATGTTTCTACTCCAGAGCAGAGCCCATGGACAATGGACGAGGGGTAGAAACATTTTCCACTCCAGAGTAGAATTTCATACCCTAGGGGGGAATCCTTACACTCTGGCGGAGAAAACCCATTTTATCTTAGAATTTTTCTACTCCACCTGTAAGAGTGTAGCTCTATAGTGTATCACTCGACAAAGTTTCAAAGTCCTGAAACAAAAACTTCCAGAGATATTCAACGTAATCTTTATAACAGAACTTACTGGGCACCGTGTACATCCTCATGTCATATTATATCGTGTAATATACGTATATTACTAAAATCATATCTCTAGCGTTTATTCCGAACTCGGAATTTCTGACCATTCCTCAATTAGACTTGTGTGTGTACATTGTGTATGTACATCAGTGTAGTAGAGTGGAGTTAATAAAAAGCTCCACAATGAGACATGACAAGAGACACCCTCTCCCATCATCATCATCTTGTGGGCTTATTACTTATACATTGGTCTAATCATGGGCATAATAGAAAAAAAGAGAATTTCTGTTGCTTTTTATATCCTGAACCACATGTTCAAACTCAATACATAATATATTTATAGAGAGAGAGAGGGAGATAAACTACTTTCCTTCCTACTCCCCTGGATAACTTAATCAAGGATTTTTGTGTGTATATCATATCATTTTTTTGTGTTGGAAATTACCTCACGAGATACTGCAAAATTTGTCTTGGTGGTGTACATGGAGGTAATCCTTCTTCCGCTAATTTCTCAGCATTGTCAAAAGTCTCCTGTAAGTTTTTCTTCATGGAAACGAAATGTGATGGACTCATCACCATCATCGTCGTATCCATCGTCGTTTTTCCTCCTCACTTTTTTTCTTTTGTGAGTATTTTTCAAAAATGTATAAACTGACGTTTTCAAAACTGACACACCGGTTGGATTAGTAGTAGACTGTGATACACACAAACAATGGATCTCTCTCTCCTACATACACACGCACACTGGTGACACACTCGATCCTTTCCGTCTAAGTTCTATATATAAATTGTTTTTATCAAGTCTTTTGTTTGATACGACAACGTCACTCTTCTCCTCTGTACTTGCACTGTGTGTGTCTATGTATAGCGGACACTTCTAATACTTCCTAAGCTCCAGTTGTGTGTGTGTGTTTTTGTGTGCACCAAGTGAGAGAGGGAGAATTGACTTGTTCAACTTGAACGTTTTTGAACCATGTAAAACACGAGTCGACACAAACGAAACAGAAGGAGCTAACTCACTAACGACCTAACGGATGTTTCCATACGAGGATTTAGTCTCAGAATTTAGAGAGAGAGTTCAGGAGGAGATGAGAAGGAATTAAAAGTCAATTATAAATTATATAAAAAACTTTTTTTTATGAACAGCGCTCGGCTTGTCAAACACTTGAGAGAGTGAGGGAGAGTGTGTGTTGTGTTGTTTGATCAATCGTCTCGTTTACTATTTTATTAACTGTTCACTATTGGATACACGTTCATACATACACACAATGTCACAATGCCAATTAGTATTTGTTTTTTGACTGACTGTCTTGTTAGTCACAGAGCCAGGAGTCGAGTTGATTGTTGTTGGAACCTGTGTGATGACACGATGAGGTACAAATAGATTTGTTTGTGTGTGTGTGTGTCTACTTTCCTTACTAGCAAAAAGTTTTTTTCATTCGCCGAGTCTCCAATTTGATTTCTTCAAATTTTTTCTAGAATCACACAACAACAAAGGCGAAGCAGTGTAGGGTAGAAAGAGAGTGTGAGTGTGTGTGCGTAATAGTATGGAAAATGAGGAGAACAGCTGTGAGTGCACGATATTAAATGATATAACGTGTGTGTGTGTGTGATTTGATCGCATTCGAGATGAAGACTGATTGCTAATATGAGTTTTTCATGGCTTTTAAAAGTGAAGGTCCCCTGTGCTATGATACTGTGTGTGAGAGAGTCGTTTAAGACATGTAAACTTGCCTGTCTTTCGCCTGACTACAGGCACACACACACCACCACCACCACCCCTATGTAGAGTGAGTGAGAGTGTGTGTGTGTGTGGAGGGAGAGAGAAGAGTAGCAGGGAGTAATAGTATTACCTCCATCATAATCATAAACGTTCACGTATCCCAAGCTAACTACAGTATCTGGCATGACTTTTACACAAAATTATCTTGTATCATGTACTGACAATGTAAGTTGGGAAAATGAAAGATATACGATCCCTCACACACACACAGCGTTCTGCCCTATGAATAATCATATTTCATGTGTGCTGCGGGTGACTACTTCACATTTCTTATTTGTTGCATCTTTTTCTACGTCTACTTAGAGTGTGTTCACAACGATATGGCATTTACCTTTTGATATCTTGTTAAAGTGTATGCAGATTACATGCCCAATCGACACCTACCCTCAACTTCATGTGGAGCTGGTCTAGCCACTATAATATTCAACGTGTGTGTCTATGTGTGTGTGTGTGGAGGGAATGATCCATGTACACACTGTCAATAAGAATTAGATAACTATAATGGTAACAATTGTTGTTCCAAATGCACATGCATAGTCAATTTAAATATTGTTAACATAATGAACAAACTGCAATTGTGTGTGTGTACAATCCTTCTCTCTCCTCCGAACATGAAAACTTGTCGATATTCATCAATTAAATGAATGAATATGTGAGTGTCTATCCATGTGTGTCTACTATTGTATTGTTTGTTATTCACAGTAATTGGAAACGAAAGACTTTTTTTGTGGTAAGCTAACACTACGACTACTTGTATGACTTCTTCCAATTTCATTAGATGTGTTGACTTTTTACTATCGTCATCATTGTATAAACTCAATTTTTATCTCTTATTCTATTTTTGTTTGCTGTATTTTACTACATCACTCTTCAAAGTACAAAGGCTGACTACAGACTATGCTCTCTTGAAAAATAATTATTATTGTTGAGATGTTCTGGAAAATCGTATTTGATGTATCATGTAACGTCGATATCCTCTTCAATTCCCTAAATAAATTGGAACTTTAAATAAATTCCCATTTTTTCATTTTCACTCTTCACGAATATTCATTACAGTAAAAATTGTTTCTCTTCAACAAACGTCATTAATAATTTTTCTCAATCAAACCTTGATTAATTATTTACAATCCGCAGTGACTAAATACGCAGTTGAAGTAAATACTTATCTCTGTTTTTGTACTTCATATTGCGTAGCTTCGTGTGAGGTATCTTTCTTTTCCGAGTTGTTGTTGGCGGTGTCATTAAAATTAATTGGAGGAGTCCCAGACCCCTTTCGTGTACACATTTTACGTATATATTATTATTGACCTTACAAAAATGACTCAAAAACAAGATTAGTGACCGAAAAAACGATGACGGAATGAAATTTGACTTTTGGTGATAACTGATTCGGAAAAGATAATGCAGGAAAAATGAGTCAGTGCGAACTTCTCTAAATATAGTAGCGTCATCCATTCATTGACATCCAAATGAAACGAGAGAGATTAGACTCAGTAGAACAAAGGAAGGAGAGAGAGAGAGAGGGAGGGAGGAAGATACAAATCAGGATTGTCAAGATTACATTATGTGAACTGTGGCCGGGAGTCTCAGTTTTACTCTTTTGTCATGTCTCCGGACGAGGATGATGAATTAAAGTTTTTCTACAGGACGGAATGTAACCCTTAAACTTGATGCATGTGACAATTAGAGTGCTTTTCAACAAGAAGAATTGCCACTCTCTTAACATGGACTCTCAAAGTGGGGGGAGGAGGAGGAAGAGAAGAAGAGTGGCCGGATCTCCATGCAATATAGTAATGTGGACGATTTTGTGCAAACTTTTGTGACTCCCATAAACCCGGAGCACACACTCACAAAGACACACACACACACACAAGAAAGTCAAGTCAAGAACAACAATTCAAAGTTGTACACAGACAGACAGAGAAAGGAGGGAGTCTTTTATAAATAAAGATGACAATACACTCGAAACGTACTATACAAAAGTTCTCTCTCCACACACACACACACGGCATACAGGATACAGGGAGAGTAAGAGAGGAAACCATAATATTGTCCCTACAAATCACATTAAATGACATCATCATATTTACTTGAAAATTGTGCAGAGGGAATGTTTTGAGAGAGGAGGAGACCGGTAACTGTACCGGACTCAGAAATTAAAGAGAGAGAAAGGGAGACACCTGAGAGTCAGTCCCCAACTCGTAAATCCCAACTATCCCCCAGTCACGTCCCTCCCAAAACATTTTTCGTCATTATCACAATAAACTCCCATTGTTCAACCGAATAAATGGAACACATCACACTGCATCAAATGGAATCTGCAGAGACTTACAGTCAGCCAGAGGAAAACAGAGAGAGAGAAGAGAAGGTAGCCGGAAATTTGATTTGCCTGTGTGAATTTAAAGCTTTGAGGATTCATTCCATGTCGCAATGTTCATGGATGTAGGAAAAGCAATATTGAGTCTCTTCTCTCCTTCTCCCTCTCCCCGTGTGTGTGTGTATACACACTGTGAACTTTTCATCAATGAAATATTACCGCCATGCACACCATCCATAAGAGAAGAGAGGAGGACGAGCTGGAGCTTGAAGTAAAATAATTATGATAATTTAAATAGTAAATGATCTAACTTGTTCACACTATGATGTGGCGGTGGGGGAAGGTAGATTTGCTCCTATATTACAGACCCAATGTGGGTGTATCTAATACTATTACATGGAGAAAGGATCCCCTCTCTCTCTCTCCCTCACATCACCTTGTCTTTGCGAAATGGAAATTGATGTGGTCTGTGGATTTACACATTATTCTGCCACACACACACTCACTCTCCCAGCCATAGTCACTCTTTCCCTAGTGTGTGTGTGAGTGTGTGTGTGTGTACAAACCGCAGCTGGTCCATTTCGTAAACTTAATGGTTTTTACCATTTAATGACCAACTGACTGCGAGGAAATTCTCTTGCTCCCGTTTTATAAAGCGTAATCGGAAATCATACTGCAGTCACCCCCATGTAAAATTCACGAAACACACACACACAACTTGTCTTGACTTCTCTCTCTCTCTTTCTGTATGTTTGGAGTAGAAGGATCTGGGGAACATTACTGAACATTTCATTTGCTCATCTCTGTGCATGTAGACGAGGAGGAGGAGGAGGGAGGAGAGAGCCTCGTTGCACAAGGAGAATGGCTAAAAAGTTAATTATACTTCTTTTTGTCTTCGTTTTTCTCTGAGACTACCCTTCTTTTTGTGTTTGAGTTATTTAGAAAATGATGAGGAGGGAGAGGGAGGGATAGAAAAGGGATCCGGAGTTTTACTGCAGTTTATATGCACACCCCAAAGCAGCCATGCAAACAAGTCCGAGACAGTACACTATAACAGTATACTATAACACTGTGTACTCTCCAAAAGTATGTATTATAAAGTCTTCAAGTCCGTCTCCCTCCTCCCCTCCCTGTTTCATAAAAAAATGCAAAAAAGTTGCAAATTCAGGGGGATTCCAGAGTCTGGACATGTTTGAATTTGGAATGTTTGCTCCTCCTGACTCACCACCGAGTGAGTGTGTGTGTGTGCAATTTTGAACTATAAACTGAGAGGGGAAAAATAAAAGGACATGCATCTACCATGTGGATGAGATGAAAAGTGATAGAATGGATCCTGATCTACTTAAAAGTCCACCATATGTGCATCCTATATATTTATATTTGGAGGGAGGTGGAAGAGGAGACATTGCACATTGTGGAGTCAGGACAGTCATAAAAAGCCCGAGAGTGTGGGGTGTGGGGAGGAGGGGAAGGGAAGAAAAATAAAGACGAGATACAAGTATGATTATTGCTTGATATTAAGGGAGATCCCCTTTGTGTACAACTACATATAGACACACACAACCGTACTCTGAGTGAGTGAATGAGTATGTGTGTGTACAGTACATGTATTTTTCAAACAGAGAGTCAGATTTTGACAAAGTCTTTCCATCATCATCTACTCCCCGCTGAATATGAATATTGCAATAGAATGAGTAATGTGAAAGATCTCCTCCTCTTTTACTCCACAAACAGAGAGACCAGAGCATCAAGAAGAAGACCACCACCGGCATGATATGCAAATAAAATTCCAACTGACGTGTCTCTCTTATCACAAAATCATCATTTATATCTTGTGTCACTTCTCTCTCTCTCCCCCCCCCTCTCTCTCTGTCTGTGTCTCACTTCTCCATGCGTGCACTCGTTCATTTCGTTTTGGTGAAGTCAAGGCATCCTGAGCATGGAGAAGGAACGTGAATGTCTTTCCTCATACACAAATTTTCTACTCTCAAACTTTATATGAAATATAGAGAGAGTTGGTAGCATAGCCAGAGATTGAGAGACCTTCTCCAGTATTCATAGGAGTCACACACACACACTGTATTACACAGTGTTGGTGTAAGGAGATGATGACACGTCTATATATAATTTTTCATATTATATTATATACTGTACCGAGACAAAGTTGGAGTGACGATGTCGCATAAGAGATTCTCTACTGTTTGAAAATACACAACATGAGAGAGTGAGAGAGAGAAAGAGGAGCGTTTGTACTTTGTTCTGTGTGTTTGTAATATCATAAGGTTATATGACTGTTTCCTCGCCATGTCTTTTTGCTTGACACCAGATATGTTTGCTCATTCAATACAATGGAGACTGTACTCCTCCTCTTCTTCTTCCTTGGCCAGAGCATAATATTATTCAAACGGGAAAAGAGGGAAGGGTATGACATAGGAGAGAGACAAGAAAGAAAAACAGCGCGGGATCATTGTCTTGTAATCTAATTTAAGACATCTTTCCTACGCAGAGCTGTACACAACCAAACACATCACTTCTCCTCTCTTCTCCTCCTCCTCTACAAGAAAGAAGAGGAGAACCGGAGTTGAGTGAAACATTTCATTTTTGGCTTCAATGTCATTTCGACTTCCCTTCAAAACTCATATAGAACAAATGTTCAATGTGTGTGTGTCTGTTGTACACACAAATACATCACATTATAGGAGGTGTGTATGTATGCCAAATGGAGCTCACTGGGTCTCTAGTTCAAGGATTCTCTCTCCTCCTCTTCTTCTTCACTGTTTACTCTCTCGAAAAAAAACTTTGATGGACAATTCTACAGTGTCTTTGTAAAACTTGTGTCTACTCTGAAAAACTCATTGTAGACACAGCGGAAAATAGACACTGGGAGGGCAGGAATCCCTCACGTATTTCCATATTATATCACTTATTCCTTGTCAATTCGGCTGAACCCCGAATTGATTCTCCATTTACACTGAATATACAATAGCCCATCATCATGGATGACAATGTGTAATCTTTGCCCGTGTCTCTTCCTCTCTGTGTATGCCGGTGGATACGGTGGAGAGGAGAATTGAATTTTGGAGATTGTGTTGTAGGATCAAATTTAAAATGGACAAGGAAAAGAGGGAATATTTCCCATCAATTCTCTCCTTCCTCCTTTTTTTTGAAAATGGGATATGTATGGACAGGATAGATAATTTTAATAATAATTTTCTTGTATCCCATTTTTTTGCACTGTAGGTATATTATATATTTAAATTAGCTCGAAGGACAGGATTTTGTTTTGGAGAGTGAGTGAATTTTTTGTGAGAGAGAGTGTGTAAAAATGGATTATTTTAAAAGTCTATAATTTTGAGGATGGATGATATGATATCTTTGTTTTTTAGTTTAGTTCATCAATTTCCTCGTTGTGAGTAGACAAAAAATTCCGTAAGTGTATGTGTATCTGTAATTTCAGTTTCTCTCTAGACTTTGCGAGTGACTGGAAAGTGGTGTGTTGTTGTTGCCATATATTTATATTAATTATAGATTGTAAGTGGCATTAAAACTTAATATACCAGAAATAAAGTTTTCAGATAATAAATACATTATATTTAACACACACAAACACACTCTGGGCAATAGAGTATGTGATTTTCGCAGACGGAATGTGTAATAGCTATTGTAGGTTGTAGTGTGTGTGTGTGTTGGGCATGATACAAATATAAATTAGCCGTCAACAGAGCCCCTATTCGAACACACACACACAGAGGCACTGTTACTGTCATATTTAATGAAAATGAAATGACCCAGGATTCTAGGAGAGGGAGAGAATAGGGAAAAAGCTTTCGTTCCTCCAAACCACACACACACACACACACAATGTCAGTGGGGAATGGTGTTGGAAGATTATTATTATGCAAGTTTATTATTATAAATATTGAGAGCACGTTTTTCGTGCAGCATGTCCGCTCCTCCTCCTCTTTTTCTTGTTGTCTAAGTATAGACAAGAAGAGAGTGCCGTCGTTTGAGATGTGCAATATCCCTAGAGGAATTCTTCTTGTATGGGAGCCTTCAAGTGCCAATTGAAAGTAAAATTAATTGAGGCCATGGTCACTTTACATAATGTTAATGTACGGCACGCATATATCTACTGGCCACATGGACAGTCCACTCTCTACCTTTTTACTCTCTCGCCGTATTTACACACCTGAACAAGGAGAGAGAGAGAGAACAAGATCAATCTTCTTTTGATCACACCGGAAATGAGTCTCACTGGATATTATTTATATGTGGAAATTACTACTTCCTATCTGAAGGATGTAAAGGCCAAGGAAGGCTACAATCCACACACACACATTCACAATCAACCAGCACATTCATCTGCAAAAAAGGGATAAGTAGACACACACTTGATTTAAAGGTGTTCACTCTCTTGATGACTCATAAGTTGTGATTACCACCTGCACACACACACACACCACCACCACAAAAATTTGTTGTATGATATATGATGAAGCTTAATGTGCATATAATCACATTTTGCATGATTACTACATCCTAAGTATGTGTGTGTGTGCGGATGGTAGACAGACAGGCACGGTGCAGTTCCTTACTAGTCGAGTGGAATTAAAAATTAATAATAATAGTCTAATTGTGGAGGTAAGTAGAAACTCGTGTGTGGTGGGTGGAGGTACTACTACCCTTCCTGCATAATATTCCTTGTCTTGATGCTTTTGTTGCATCGAGGTTATTAGCACACACACTCTTTTACACAGTGAGGGCAGCGTGTGTGGAAGGTAAGGCAAGAGCGGAGTCAGCATTGTAGAACAAGACATGTACAAAGTAGATTGACTAGGGTGAAAAATACTCGACAATATTGAATAAAAAATGGGAAGAGAACAGGGAGGTCCATTCATTGACAGAGAGAGAGAGAGACTTGGTCTAATCAATGGATGCAGCAGCATGATTATTCCATGCCGCACATGCATGCGGGCAGTGATTAGGTATTCGAATGGGAGAAGCAGTTAGGATAAACTACTAATGACTCCACATGCACTCCATGATTACATAAAACGTTGAAGAAAATTTTGACTGGAGCTTTCAAAGAGAGTCAATATCAATATTTGCAATTTATCAGGTCGATTTCATTCAGTGAGATGCCTTAACTTGCAAATAGATTAAATTTAGAGAGAGAAAAAAATGAAAAAGCATCCTGTTCAACAACAACATTATATTTGTTGACTGTCCACGGGTTGATGCTTTGAACGGAGGTTCATTTTTTGATAAAGAAAATTGAAGAGATAAAGAAAATATTGAGGAAAACAAATAACACACATTCAGTCGATGATGACTGTGACTGTGAGTCTTTTTTGATGATGACCAGCATCAACACACACACGTTTCTTATGACTCAATGTATTTTTTTTGAAAGAGAAAGGAGGATCCAAATTTAGAGAAGAGAAATGAAGGGAGGAATGGGAAGGACCTCTAAGTAAAGCTTCTAATGGAAAAAATGACATTGAACTGAGTACCGTCAACTGGGGTGGAGGCGGACGCCCGGGGGTGAAGTCGGACAGCCCGTCTTTCGTTAATTGTGATTACTTATTTTGCAAAATTAAAGCTATACTACAAATTTGACTGAAAATCCGGAAAGCTAAATAGTTTCTGAAATTAATGGTGCTTATTATATTATTGTATCATCCAAACTAAAGCCGCAATTAA